>LOEQ01003446.1:48263-60317 GCA_001685075.1 Bramus lutescens
ACACACACACACACACACACACACAGCCCATTGCCTTAGTCAGCCTCTGTCATTATTAGGAAACACTGGGGTCCTCTAATGAAACAGCACATCATTGCAGGAATGTGAAGCACAGGCAGCCTCTGGTATCTGGGAAGGCAAAGGAATGGATGGATTTCAGCCTTCGGCAGGGAATCAAGCTCAGACAGAGAAAAACCTTCACCCTATATCACCCAGGAAGGTACTAGGGTACAACCCATTTAATGTCCTCCAGACGTTAAATGAATATCCATGAGGCCCACCTCCTACAGATACACAGCATCTCCTAATAATGCCACCTAGGGGACCAAAGCCTTTAATTCACAGCTCTATGAGTGACAATCCAAGACAATCCAAACCATAGCACCAATAGAGTGTACATACGGAGACTAAATCTTAATATAACGTAGGCAGTTTGGTTGATTAAAATGTGTTGGAGTGTGTTCATCAGCTGTCAAATCATAGCACTCTAATGGGGGATGATGATAATGAAGGAGGCCAGGCAAATGTTGACTAGGGAAAGTGATCTATTTGAAATCTCCATATTTTCCTCTCAGTTTTCCTAGGAATCCAAAATTATCCCCTCCTACATGCCTTAAGAAATTCAGAGATGATGGTACATCATCTTAGGTTTGTATCAAGCTGCCTTTCAGCAACACCTTGTGCCTTGGACAGGCAGTGGACAGTAGCTTAGTGCCTGGATCTACACCAGGGCTAAAAGGGAAGTTCTCCATCCTGAGTTAAGATGGAATAAGGGTCAAAATACATAGAAACAATGGAGATGGGCAGATGGAAGTATGGGCATGAACAAGGTTAGCATTTCAACAGGGTACCCAGTTTTACGCAGGTGCTGATAAGGAAGACGAGGCAGAGTCCAGCTTCCTTCTCCTGCAGGCTGAGTCTGGAAAGCTGCCCATTGTTAGCTGAAGATACAAGGTGGGGTTCCACAGACAAGTGGTCCTTTCTGCATCCTACCTGAGTCCCTGGAGCAGTCCTATAGCCCCACTGAAAGGTATGACACCTAGACATGCTGCACAGGGGATAGCGTATTTCTGTACACTAAGCCCATATGGCTGCAGTACCTGGAATACCAAAGAAGTGCTGTCTCTGTGGCTTGTATGAACCCATAGCTCTTTTAGTTAATTTGATGAACACTTATTTATTAGATGTCAGTTTTGTGGAGAGCAGAATCCTGGCCTCCCAATGATGGCCACATTCTAATTCTCACAATCTTTATTTATTACTTTAGGTACCAAAAGAAATCTTCCAAGGTGTGACTAAGTGGGAATGGGATAATCACAAGACTTCTAAAGACTCAAAAGAAGGAAAGAGATGATGAAGTCAGAGAAAGTGCTGCAGGCTGAGAAACATTCAGCTCGTTGCTGACTTGGACAGGGGAGATGAGTCATTGGCCAAGAGGCATAGGCAGCCTCTAGGATCTGGGAAAGGCGAAGGGATGGATGGGTTCCTCTTCCAGCTATCAGAAGGGAAATCGAGCTCAGATAGTGAGGCCCACCTAGGACTTCCGACCTCCAGAATTAGAAGATAGTCCATGTTACTTTGTTTGTTTGTTTTTAAGATGCCAAGCTGATGGAAATTAGTCCAGGTGTGCTGTTGGATAGTGGCTGTCTTGGATCTCTGGACAACTCTCGGTCAGGTGAATGGGAAATGCAAAACTAGTGTGGAAGTATATGCAGAAACCCCATTTTAGATCAGGCGTGGTAGTGCTGTGAGCTTATAATTCTAGCGCCCAGGAGGCCAAGACAGGAGCTTTGTGACTTCAAGGCTACACAGAGAAATCCTGCATTAGGCACAAATAGCCAGGAAATTGCAGTTTTTTAAATGAGCCCTTCCCCCAAGCAAAGAGACTGCATTGTGTTCTTAAGTCCTATTGTTTGAAAAACTGCCTCTTACTTGTTAAAGATAGACTCTGGTTACAAGAGAAAAGTATAGGTTAGAGATTTATTTCAAATTAAATATTTATAATTCCACTTAAATTTGGAGCCAGGACTGTTTATGGCTCCTAATATAGCCATTTGAACTTTCCAGAGTGTTTTTAGAATTTTCTCATGTAAGGTACCATTCGGTAATGCAACTGTATCATTAAAATAATTATAAACTTTTCAGGGGAGGCAACTTTTTTCCAAAAAGAAAGTCTCAGTGTGTAAGGAGCTAGCTGTGACCTCTGCACTCCTTCATCAAAGAGCAAGCTTGCTGGCTCACCTTCTTCCCGGCCTTCACGTTTTTTTCTTTACCCTGGTGGCATTCATTCAGTGGTGACACTGAATTACATGTCCTTTTCCACTGTCTACTCTCGATGACCTGAGAAACAATAGGCACCAAGTCTTGTGGTTTATAGGTAAACGTGTGTGTACACCATTTACAGTGTAATGCTTGCATTCAGAAAGCATAAAAACAAGACACCTCTCAGTGAACCAGGCAATAATGACGCCTTTCTAATGGTCATCCCATTAACAATTTCTTCGTTTTGAACCACTTCTCCATCATTAGCTGTTAAAGGTATTAAACACATATGATGTTGTTTTCAGCTCTTTGGAATTATATAAAACCCCATCCCAATTATCAGGACTTGAAAATAAGGGAAATAAGATTGACCTTGAACTGTGTGTGTGTGTGTGTGTGTGTGTGTGTGTGTGTGTACATAGGTGCATGTCTGTGCATGTGTGCAGGTACACATGTGCATTAGGGTCAACCTGTGGTGTCACTCCTGAAGATTTCTTTGCCCAGTTTTTGAGACCGTTTGTTTGGGGCTCACCTTTGTCAAGGCTGGATGGCCAGGGAGCTGCAGATAATCTCTTTCCTCTGCCTTTCCAGTGGTGGGATTGCAAGTGTGCACCACTGTGAACACTTTTTCTGTGAGCAGGGGCTTGGACTCAAATCCTCATCATGTGTAGCATGTGTTTTACCAGCTGAGCTATCTCCCGGTCCTTGATCTTAAATCTTAATTCATCCAGCCTTTGTATCAGAGTCCAGAACACCTCTCTCTCTTTAAAGAGCGTTCTAGAACATGGATGTGAGAGGAACCCAATTAGCTGGCTATTAAATGGATATGCACACAGATGGACTTTTATGTTGATGGACATGCACATAGATGGACACACCTAGAAGAAGTTTGCTCTAAAATAGAGACAATGAAATCGTTCAGTTCTCAGAGGTTGGAATTTCCCATCTAGTTTTTGTCCCCAGAGTAGAAGCCAGTAGNGTGGCAGCCAACAAAATCCCAGTACTCCACTTGTTTTGAGGAGATGTGTGAAATGGCTGCACCTACCTCGTTCTTCTTCCCCAAACAATGTCCCGATATTTACTTGGTTTTCCACGTTGCAGATTCTGCAAGGAGGAGACTATGCCCCTGTGACGTTATTTACCACATAGAAGAGTTGGCGTTCTGGTGGAAGCCAGACTGGAGTTGCTGAGTGACAATTATGAATTGTGGAGAACACAGGGCCAGTGTTCCGCCTTGTCTCTTGACTGTGAGAAATCTCTCAGGACCACAGAGTCTGATGCCAGGCAGGACACCAGATTATGTCCGGTAGCTATAGATGCCTATTTGTACATGTTCCAGCCATCAGCTGTGGCCTAGGCTGGAGAATCACTGTCCAAGTGGGGCTGGTGAGCTTTGTAGCTAAGCCAGAGTTTGTGTTTTGGCCCTGCTCTCTACTGTCCTGATTGGCTTTTGTTGTAGACTTGACACTTTAGGGTCATTTGGGAAGTGGGAACCTTAATTGAGAAGACGTCCCCATCTGACTGGACCGTGGAGCATTTTCTTGATTAATGATTGATATGGGAGGGCCCAGATCGCCATGAGTGGTTCCCTCCCTGGGAAGCCGTCCTGAGCTCTATAGGAAAGCATTCTGAACAAGTTATGAGGAGAAAGCTGGTATCAGAGTTTCTCCATGGCTTCTGCCTGGAGTTCTTGCTCTGACGTCCCCCAACGACGGGCCGTGACGCGGAAAGGTAAACTGAACACACCCCTTCCTCCTCTAGTTGATTTGCTTATGATGTTTAATCACAGCAATAGAAACCCCAACTGAGACACTCGCGTAGTTCCCGGCTCTTAAGCTGAACTTTGTCAGGCCCCGTTTCCTTACCTTTGAACAGCATTTCGAAATAGTAAATGTCTAGAGTAAATGTCAGCTGCTTTTATTATTTTAATTGGCTAAGGACATCATAAGATATTGCAAGCAGTTAATCAAATAATTTATTTATTTACTTATATAAAATATCAATTAAGACCTTCTGATTCCTAGGCACTGTGCTGTATCTTCCTGGGAAAATAATAGTTAACAGGGCAGGCAAAGCTGCCTAAGGCTATATTATTTTTGCAGCCTTCTTGGTTTTTAGTTCTTTTTCACATCTAATTATGAAATAAGTAGATAAATAAATACTCATTTTAAACCCATTTGAAATGTAAGCAAATTGCTTTCATTGAACTGAACTTAAGGGAAAATCAATTAATTATGGGTAAAAAAATCAATATGGAATTTCTGTCTTTGTCTGCATTCGAGAGTTACTTCCTACTGGTAGCCAGTGTCTGCAGACCACTAACTGTAACATTTTAGATCTGCATTTCTTCAACTTACGTGTGTCAGGAATTTTTTTTCTATAGCCACGGTGTTTTCTTTTGAAATTAATGTGCCAAGGGACAAATTTAATGCTTTATGGAAATACTAACTTTTTGCAAAATAAATAAGCAAAACTAATTTGCATATATTAATTTATGTTTGAAGCTCATCTCATTAGACAGAAATGCGTTTTCCACGCGCTGCATGATACTTCTTGACTATGTGTTATGATAAAAAGATGTGGTTATAGTTTCAAATTTAACCTTTGAGATTACAGACATGAATTCAGTTGACTTATTATAGTCCATTCGTTTAAGGTAAAAGCATTTTTGGCAGTCATTGATTTTGCAGGGAGAATGATGGTTTTTATACTTATTGACTGAAGTCCATGAATCAGGATAAGCACAGGGCTTCAGATTCTGGCAGGAGCTCAGGTGTGAACTGCATGTCCTCAGGGCATGGTCTCAGGGGTGTTATTTCCAGGGAAAACCAAGAAACCTTTGAAGAAAGGCTGCAGACCAGCATAGGCAGCCAGAGTCTGTGGCAGGTGCTCACATTTTTGAAGGGGAAAGAAGGGTTGACAGCCTAACACTTTGGGGGCCTGGCCTGGTGAAAGCAACCCAGGCCTTCCAGAGCCATGATGTGGACTCATATGGGTTCTGGTGGCAGGGGCATTCTGCTTTGCAGACTGTGCAGTTTTAGCTTTGGCTTCTTCCATTAAGTGACTGGTGAGCAGAGCCTTGGAGTCCGAGAGGAAAAGAGGCCAGCATGCAGCCAGCAGCAGGCCTTGGAAGGTTGGTCAGCAAGCAAGGCCTAAGGCGGACTGTGAGAAGCTATAATCCTCACTTTACAGTTACAGTACTGGGAAGTCAGGGTGCTGACGGAGGGGCATATTTATTTTAGTGGCTGAAGATGCCAGGGGTCAGCCTGGTCTAAAGGCAAAAATGGCTGGCATGCTGATTTTATACAAAGCAATGGATTTATTTTTGCACCTGATTTCATTTCCCTGCTCCCTGAATTCCTTGTTGCCTGAGCTGTTCAAGGAGGTATAATCCCTGAGTCTAGGGATGTCCTCTCCCCAGCTTTCCCAACCTTTGGTTCAGGACACAAAGGCTTATCTAATGAGTATCCCAGGGTTTGAGGCTCCCTCCTTTTCTGATGTGTGCACTCAGACGCTCTGACTGTCTCTAACTTCCCAGCTCCAGGAAGAACTGAGCACTCGATGACAAGCAGGCACCAGCTGCCAGCTAGGATAGACGGGGGCCTGCTGCCCCTGCTTATTTGTGGTTTTCTAATGTGCTCTCTAAATATACCTCATAGTAAAAACGGGCCATAATGATCTATTCCTTACGAGAGGAAGATATGGTAAATATCCCCCACATTGCTCTTGAGTGCCAGCCTTGACTGGACAACCCAATGGGGGCTTTTGTAGGGTGGCAAGCAGAGTGAGAAGAGGCTGGCTGCACTGTTTGATTGATGTATGTGATGAGCTGCATTTCCCATGTTGGCCTGTTGTGGACCAGAACAACTGCTTTGAAGTGCTGTGTGTTTTCTTGGCTGTGCAGGTCCTCAGGGTAGCCATTCTAGGGCATGAGGTTTGGGGTCTTAGGTCTGGATGGAGGTCTCTTCTCACAGCTAGCTGCTCTTCTCATTAAAACAGGCCTATTCAGGACAGGCCCCGGGCCCAGAACGCGTATCAAAGGTTTGATTGAATGCTTTAGACTTGTTACTCAAACCCTGCTGTGTGAGGCTGCTCTGCCCGTGGTTCCTTGAGGCATCAGCCCGCAGCCCCAGCATCCCTTAGGGAGAAAGGGAGGAAAGCCTTCAAGAACACATGTGTGTGACGTTCTTCAAAAGGAAGGGAGAGGAATGTTAGGGAGAGGGAATCAAAATGAAACAATCCCGTGCCCACATCTGGCCCAGCTGTTCTCTCCAGCCCATGCCAAGAATGCTAACTGCTTGACAGTCTTCCTTAAGATGTGCAGTTAGTACATCACTGCCCGCAGAGATTTATCCTCGAAGCCTGCACACTGTCTCTCCAGATGGGGCAAATGCGGTATTTTAGTGCCATGTGGCCCAATCTAAACACTTTTAACTCCACACCATTGCTCCCTCTTCTAGTCCCCCTTAATCATCCCAGTTATGGCTCACACACCTGCCACATTACATTAAGAATTCTGAAAATTACTCTTGAGCTTTTTATCTCCCTTCATAAATGACGGCTGTTATAGGCTTGGATCACATCTTATTTATCATGCTCCTTAGTAAGCACAGACCCTCATCATCGCTAGGAATGGAGGCCAGTCGTGTACAATGCTAAATTCTAAGTACTTGGTGGAAATCCCCGACTCTTTCTGCCCTGACTGTGGGCAATACTGGTTGGTGGCCTGGCACCAGTGAAGCAGTTATTCAACATCATCAGGTTCCTGACATCCTTTGTTCGTTTGCTCTGCCTTCTATGACATCCCCGGGCTTACAATGTGACCCTTGTCCTCCTGTCCTTATGTCCACCTCCCAGATAGTGAGAAGGGAAACAATGAAGTGAGAAGTAGACCAGTGCCTGTGTTCTTATCACAGGACGCGTATCCTTTATCTAAAATATGGAAGAGCAGAAATACTTCAGTTTTAGTTTGCTTTAGACTTTGGAATAATTGCATATTTTGATCATTTAAGAAATACCTTTGTATTTGCATTTGTCCTGTGTGCACGTGGTATGTGTGTGTGTGTATCTATTTGTGTATGTATGCATGTGTGTGTATGCATGTATATATGTGTGAAGACCGCAGGTTGCTGTTGAGTGTCTTCAACTATCTTTCAACCTTATTTCTTAAAAATTGCTTTTATTATGTAAATGTATGTATTGTGTGTGTGTGTGTGTGTGTGTGTGTGTGTGTAAAAGTCAGCAGAAAGCTTGTGGGAGTTGGATCTCTCTTTCCACCATGTGGGTCCTGGGGATCAAACTCAGATTGTCTGACTCGGCAGCAGCTTTAACCACTGAGCCATCTTGTCAGTCCTCCATCTTTTTTTGATGTCCTTTTGAGACAGGCTTTCTCACTGAACTCAGAGTTTTCTAATGGACTAGGTTGCCTGGGCAGTGAGCTCTGCTGAGAATTCACCTTTGCTCTGTAGCACCCAGGAGGTAGAAGTGTGCCACCACCGCTAGCTTTTATGGGGGTACTGGATGTCTGAATTCAGGATCTCACATTTGTGAGTCAGGCACCGTACCAACTGAGCCATCTACTCACCCAGATTTTCAATAACGTCTTCACATCCTAGAGGAGGGACTGAGTATGTTCAAAGCAAAGCAAGCCAAGCAATCCTGTGAGTGATGGACATGGAGTCTGACCTTGTGTGGGATACTGGGAGGAGCCTGGCGTTGTCATACGGTCCTGAACATGAGCCATTTTATTCCTTTTTTGGGTGTGTGTGTGTATGGATGTGGGGGAATCTGGAGGTGCACAGAAAACATAAATTGCAGTCATGGATGCCTGGGACATTGCTTTCTCATCCAGAATAATGACATAATAACTGCATTGTTTGAAGCTTCGTTGTTTGTTTTTTGGACTGTGACTTGTCACGTAGGTCTAGTGTGAAATTTTACCTTCATGTCACATCTCTTCATGGCTTAAAAAGCTTTAGGATTTTGGAGCATTTCAGATTTTTAAGTTTTTGGCAAGCAGTATCCAACATTTATAAGAACAATGACTTTGTTTGAAGGTCCCAGAAAGGAGGCTTCTGAAGATCATTTATTGGCCAGAAGTGTGGTCCATGACCATCCTCCTTGACAGACCAATCTCACCTGAGGAAAGGAGATTTTCATTGTTGTTACTATTTTATTTATTTTTACATTTTTGCATATGTATATTGTGTGTGCCTGTGTGTATGTATGTGAAAGCGAGTCTGCATGTTTGTGGGTGCATGTATATGTGGCTGCATCAGCATACATGTACGTGTAGATGTGTGTGGAAGCTAGAGGCTTATGCAGCATGTGCTCTCCACTTTATATGTTAAATCATGGTCTCTCATTAGAGCTCAGAGTTGGCTTATTTGCTACACTAGCTAGTCATCCTCTCTAGGGATCTAGTCTTAGCCTCTCGAGCACTGGGTTTCTGAGGCGCTGTCAGACTCATCTTGCCTTTGCCTGGGTGCTGGGGCTCTGAGTTCCAGTCCTCACACTTGGTGCAGTAGGTGCTTTACACGGTCAACCATCTCCCTGACCCTTCTGTATATTTTCTTTTTAAAAGGATATATTGCTACCTGGAGCAAAGATGCATTTCTCTTGGTAAAGAAGGAAGGAAAACACGGTGTGGGCTTCTAGCAGTGTGTAGCACACTCCCACACAAAGTTTGAACAACAAGCTTCACTGCTCATGTACACAGCCAGTGTTATACTAAGGCCCTGGGAGTCTTGGCTAGTCATGGCAGCGATGGCCAGAAGAACTGTACACGCTTCTAGGCATCTCCTTCTGTAACAACAAACACCCACATGTGAAGGTCTTTCTTGCCAGCTTTGCATCCAGGGACTAAAAGGCGGCCAGGAATGATCAGGAATGAATGGGGCTTTCTCCTGCTGCCTCCCTCCATCCAAATAAAAACACAAGCAACATAGCCAGCTAAAATATATTAAGTCAGAGAGACATATGAGTCAAAAAGAAAATCACGGGAAAAGCTATGATATGAGCCAGGACTGAAGCTGAAGTTCACTTACAAATATGAACATTCAGGGCCTTTCCTTCCTGGGAGAAAGACGAAGGTGAAGCTGTTTGCATTTTAGTAGTTATCAGGTAGGGAAATCCAGCTTAATGTCTACTTGTCCAAAGGCAAGTTGTTCTGGAGATGCTACACTGTGCTCCAACCAGAGAGATTTTGTAGGCGGAGAGAAATCCTGCTCATAGCCAGAATGTATAGGGACAGCTCCTGATAGGAGAAGGGTTTTGGGTTCTAGGAATACAAGAGGCAGAGGAAATTCACGGTCCTCTGAAAAGGCTCATGGGACCCAGTACATGAGGTGGCAGAGATGGTGTGACATAAATAGGTTTAGATCTTGTTCGTTTTATTTGTTTGGTGGTTTTTATCTGTTTGTTTGTTTTATTATCACCTTGACACACTACAGTTATTCGGGAAGAGGAACCTCAATTGAGAAAAAAAATGTCTATAGGCAAATGCAAATGTGTTGGGCATTTTTTGATTGATTATTGATTTGGGAGGGCCCAGGCCATTCTAGATTGTGCCATTCCTGGGCTGGTGGTCCTGGGTTGGGTAAGAAAGCAAACCGAGCAAGCCATGGGGAGCAACTCAATAAGCCGTGTTCCTTTATGGCCTCTGCTCCAGTTCGGCCTCCAGTTCCCACCTTGAACTTCCTCCATAAGGAACTATAATCTATGAAGTCAAATAAGCCCTTTTTCTCCAAGTTGTTTTACAACATGGTCATGGTATTTATTACAGCAATAGAAATGTAACTAAAACAGGTACTGTGTGGCCTCAGGAGTGGGGTGAGGTGGGGTGAAGTGGAGTGGCAAGTCACGAGAGGAATTGGGTAAGTTTAGAGATGGCTAAGTAGCCTGGATATTTTCTGGTAAATAAGGTGACATGGTCAGAAGAGTTGGTTCTGGGGTTTACTAAACATCCCACGTAATGATGTCTGCATACGGAATAGAAGCAGCATGTAGATTGTAGGGATAAAAGAAAGAAAGTGGCTCACCGTCTGGTTCTTACGCCACAGTAGCCCACGCATTGCATGTGGACACAGGGTGGGGACTGTACACACTGGTTTTAACCTCAGTCTTAGGTGTCTACTCTTTAAACAGGAAGTGGATAAAAGGAAGCATGTTGCTTCAGACCTTTAGACACGGCAGATTAGAACTCTCGGCAGTGAGCTCTAGCATTCCAAGGGGAAGGTGTGCAGACATCCATCTGTCAAGCGCAAGCCTTGGCGTAGGAGGGTGGCCCTGGCAGATGTACGAATGGGCACACTTGTTGGGCTTCTTGGTCATAGGAATACTTAGTGCCTGTCTCGTACCAGGCTGGATTTGACTGGGGCCGAAAATCAAATTGCAACAGTTTGGTCACTACGTAAGTTACTGGGGCTCTGGCTGAACTGGCTCACAGACTCGGGTCCTGGGGACTAAGAGCCTGAGTTAAGTGTGTTCGCCGTGTGGTTCGAGCCTCATTCCCAAACCACACAATGTTGGTGCACAAGGGAAGTTCGGAGCGGTGAGCTGCGCTTGGTGTTCTGATGGGACAGATCGCTGTAGTACAAACAAACACAGGGCTTGGACGTAGCTCAGTGGGCAGAGAGCTGCTTGGCGTGAAGTCCTGGTTTAGTCCTTGACGTCAAGGAAATGTGTGGTGACACGCCCAATTGAAGGTCACCCTCAGCTACGTAGTGTGTTTGAGGACAGCTTGGGATATGTGTGACCCTTCCTCAAACAACAACAACAGCAATGACAAGAACAACCCAAAATGCCAAAATGTAACTTAAAAGTACATGTGCAAATGCACTCACAGAACGGAGTCTTGAGGCCAGGCAGGTATTTCCAGCCTCTGCCTGTCCCTGGGCTCCCATCTCTCTTGGTGACCTTTTAAATTACAGGTTTAACATAGGTAGACAATGTAGGAACTCTGAGCCCAGTACATGGCACTCAGTGAACACAAATCCCTTTCCTTCTCTCTGCCAGAAGCAATTATTTTCAAGTGATACTTATGCAAAAAAGCCAACCTCTGCATAGTGCTTAGCACGTGCATTATCTCAATTCATCTTCCCAGCAATCCTGTGAATTATTATTGTCCCCTCAGTTCATCCCCACTGACGCTCAGAGGTGTCAGTCATGTGCTTGAGGACACAAAGCTACCGAGAGGAGAAGGGAAGACCTGATGCAGGGCTGCTGACCTTTAATTGTGTATAATTATGACTGTGTGCTGCTGATGAACGCCGAAAGAGGATCCAGTTAATCTTTATTTTCAGTGCTATTTGGGCACTAGGTGTGGGATGAGACTATAGGAAACTGTAAATGTGGAATATCCATCTTTTGAAAGAAAAACTGCTATTATTCCAGAATAAGTTACTTTGTTTAAGATACAAGATAATAATGCATAATATTTATATAATAATAAAGCAAGATTGACATAGTAGGAAGATCCTGTATTCTCTCAGTTGAGGTGAAACATATTTAGAAGTAGACTACCTTCCATACAGGACAGGCCTGTGTGAAGAGTGAGTAACCAGACAATGCTCTGGGCATACAGGAAAGAGGGCTGTCCTAAAGGTGAGGACTAAGGAATGTTTTAAATGGACGGGCTATCTCTCTCTTCCTCTGTGATATATATATATATATATATACACACACACATGTATGCACATATATCACATATATCATACACACCACACACACGTGTGTGTGTTTATCTTCTATCCATCTATCTATCTATCTATCTATCTATCTATCTATCTATCT
>LOEQ01003446.1:80219-103757 GCA_001685075.1 Bramus lutescens
CTCTCTCTCTCTCTCTCTCACACACACACACACACACACACACACACACGCAAAACAATCCCAGAATCCACTACCCACAGAAAGCCCCTAACCCACACGTTTTGTCAGTACAACAGTGTGCTTTTCTTTGACCATCAGTGACTTGTGAGTCAGAAGCCTTTCATCTATAGAGGAAGGAAAAGCAATCTCTCCTGGGCAGGGCGCTGTACCATTTGAATTTTTTCTTTTTTACAAAATAGCCTGAGTAGGGACAAGGAAACAACAATACAAAGATTCAAGAACTGGACTGGATGGTTGATATCAGGTCAACCCAGCCTTCCTTACATGATAAAACCTGCCTGTTTGGGGGCTGGTCTGTCATCTCTCCTGGGTTCTAGCACGATCAAAAACCAAATTAGTTTGGATTTAGTGACGTGGAACTTGAGCAGCTTAAATGTCTCTATTTTAGTGTGGCCTGGTGGGGCCTTCCTAAAGAAATCTGTCTAACTCAGTGTCCTTCCTTAAGTCTCATTCAACAGTTTAGTATGTAAAAAACTCTTGGCATGGCCTTCCTTTCCGTGTAACAAGCCAGAGGTAAGACTCTAGCTGTCTGCAGAGTTTCTATGGTGCATTGCCAAGCTCTCCCAAACAATGGCTTGAGACCAAGTCAGGTACTGAGCTCAGATCAGTTGACTGGGGCACAGCTTGGCTCGGAAGGTTTGGGTTCTTCACACAGTACATTGGAAAGTTCAGAGGGGTGTGCTAGAGACAAGACTTCATTTCTGGGATGACCCCTCATGTAACTGTCTGGTCAGCACCATATTCAGACTAGAAGCCTGGGAAGGACTGATAGCCAGAGGACCACCCTCCACTCCCCCCTGGGACATGTGGTGGGCTGCCATGTCAGCTGGACTTAGAGAGGGTCTTTCCTAATTAGCCAGCTGCAGAGATACACTACAACAGTTTGGACATGGCCTTGGAAGTTATTTAGTATCACGTCGGTAGTTTTCTACGGGTCCATATGTGCATGTCTGTACACACCTGAGCACACATAAACATAAACATCTCACACACAGGGATTGAAAAAATAAGATGAGTTAAATGGAGGCAAAGAGATAAGAGCAATTACCAGAAGGAAGGAAGTGGGTAAAAGCATATTGATCTTCTCTTTTTCCTCTTTGTGTAAAGAGTGAGAATGAAGCCAGCATGAAGTATGCTGTTTTCCTACTCACATGTGTGACCTAATTTCTTCTCTCCATTTTCCTAAGTACAATTGTTGCAATGTCACATACAAGATACTTGAAGAATCATTTTCTGTACAGTCAGGGAATCTCATTGTGGTTCAAAGGATTGCCTACCCTCTGCCTGGCCTCCCCTATTGTTTGGGATGCCATCTTGTTTCCCAAAAAACTGAGGAGATTTCATATTAATTAAAGTTGGTGGATGATATGACCATCCCCAGTGGCATCCGTATGGGAACAGCTTCTTCCCACCATCTTGTCCCCAGTCAGAGCTGTCTTCTGTAGCATCAACTGGCCACCTACAAACTGAGGCACAAACCCTGAGAGGGTGTTGTCATGTGAGTATCGTCAGGTCCCTCATTCTTGAGCTCTTCCAGCATGCTCCAAACTACCAAAGTTGTCAACAGCAATGTGGGGTAGAAATGCAGGTGATTGTCCATAGCCTCGCTTGCCAGCTCAGGCCCCATCACAAACTGGAGCGTTCCCCTGAGGCTCACAGTATCTCCTGTAGCCATAGCCTTGTGATTTTTACTTAAACGAGAAATTGGCCTGGGAATATCAGTGACTGGAAGTGCATTTCCTCTTCATGATCTCAGCTGTAATAGGATAACAACACTTCCTCTATGTAGTTGTTTCTTCCTTTCTAGGGAGTGAAAAACCACTAGTTAGATTAGGTACTAAGGGAGTGGAACTTCTGTTCTCTGACACTTGAGAAATGGTGAGCAATTTTCCAGGGAAATTACTCATATTAGCATGGTAATGATCCAAAGCATATAACATGGAGAGAATAGTATAGTCTAGTTTGTAATTTGTGCTAATTAACTGCCACAGAAAGAATTTCAGCCTAGTTAATTTCATCTTTCAGTAATTTGTACCACATCAAGGTAGCACTGTGCATGAAGGTTGTTGACATGATATGCACACTTTTTAGGGGGCATTCTTTGAGACGAACTTGCAATGTGCATTTCTAAATCAAAAGTTAATTGGCCTAAAGGGTGAGACCTCAATTGTGAACGCATTTACCAAGTTTTTCTACTTAGTAGACTAGTTATGGACCAAGTGTTCAAAACAAGCCAAAAATTAAAAACTACAAATATGAGAGACCGGCAAGAGTTCTCAGTGAGTAAAAGCAAACCTGATGACCTAAGCTTGATCTCCATCTGCTGAACCACAATAGAGGAGAGAACTTACTCTGGAAGGTTCTCTGGACTCCATGCTTGTGCCCATGACACACGCAAACCTACAATCACACACACACACAACCACACTAAAACTAAACAAAAACAAAAACAAGACACAAATAGAAAACTAGGTATTAAATGATGAGAAATCAAAACTATCTCAAGGGTTAGAAGGAATTCTTGTCTTTGAAGATTTGGGACCTTATTTTTCTTCTGAGAGTTTTCTTAAGCATTTAATCAGGAGAATTTACATAGCAGACTTCCAGACCAGAACCTGGCTTTCTCTCTCTTTTCATAAACCCAAACATTCAGAGGGGCCATTGCAAATGGGTGGCCTTGCTTTAAGTTTCTCGAGTCTCCATGAGGTAGGAGCCAACAGCTAGAGCCTGCAGGGAACAGACCTGGATTCAAGGGGGGGAGGGAATAGGAGGCCCTGGGATTATGGAGAACCACTTCCCGACAGTTACAAAACAGAAGGCGTTAGGTATTGGCTAGCATCTTCCTCACACACTGCTGTGGCTTCTTGTTCTGGGTTTGTTAGAGCTACAGTTAACACAGAATCATCTTGTAAATAATTTTGAGTAGTGACTTCTACTGTAAGATTTTTTTTTCTTTAACTGGCTGATCCAATGCCATTTGTTAACTCACCCAGATTTCTCCATTAAAAATTTTGGGAATTATTTCTTGGATTTGATTCTTGATTTTTAATTCTGTCCCATTGATCTTCCCATCTATTACTGAGCCATTAGCTAATCCCTGCACTTTTAAATGGGAGTTTCTTTATTCAGCATGGGGAGTGGGGGTCTCTGTAGGGAGGTGGGGAATGCTTGCCTCGCAAGTGCAAGTGGTGATTGCTGCATTTAGATCCTTTAATAGGGGTTCACATGGAAACTATTTCTAAGAACATTTTCCTTGGAGAAGGTGTGAGTCAGGTTTCAAACAGCTGATTTATGGGTGAGCTTTGGCACAGAGCACACTTGCCATTGTGCCATTGTTTTCAGAATATTTTAGGATCTGCAAAGGTGCTTGGCACACTCAGGTTTCATAGCTGCACTAAATCGGCTTTGAGTCAGTGAAGCCTCTTCCAGCTCCAAAACCCTGAGATTTTAGTTCACCTCTCTCATTTTCACAGGTGAGGAAACAAAGATAGGAAAATACGAACAGTCGAACAATCATCTTGGGGAACCAGCTTTCCAATTCTATCGTACCCCAATTTATTACTGTAAGAGTCTAAAACTGCCATTTGGGTCTCCCAAAGGGTCTGCATGAGCCCCTGTTTGTGGGTCAGTAGCACGGAGAGGTAGACCTGGAGTTGCATACAGGCTCATGCTGATGCTGGGCTCAACTGTGTGTGTGGGTGAAAGCGAGGGGTGAAGGGGGATGAGTGCTGAAGAGAGCTTCTTGAGTTTAAATACGGCCTAGGGTCAATTGATGAATCCTACCATTCTTGTCAGTATGTTAAAGTGACATTCATCTGTCTACGGAATGAAATCGCTGCAAGTTTTCATAGCTTTGCACCACTTTTTCATATATATATATATCTCATTGCCAGGAATGACAACATCCATTCCTCTAAGCCTTGTGGAGTTACTCCGTGGTTCCAATTGCATAACATCTGTGTGGTTGCTTCCTTCTCTGTAAAGTAGGGATAATGAGAAGGCCTACTTAATTCCTTCTCAGGACTACACTACATGGCAATAGAAATGGATGACTCCCAACTCCAGACTGACCCTGAAGAAGCATCACTAAGCTCTGTGGCTTCTATCAGTGCTGAAGCTGTTATTGTAGCCAGGGTTTCCTGCTCATGCAGGAGTCTCTTTCCACTCCCGTGCAGGCTTCCTTGCTCCGCTGGATCCTTCTTAGTCATTTGGAGGTATTTGCCACTGCTCCAGAGGAAGGTGTGCCATGTCTGAAGCGCTTTCCTTTATAGGGAAAAAAGTATAGAAGTTTTTCTTTTTTCAGTTTTTAAAGATTTTTGATTTGTCACAGTATATGACACAGCTGTGATACTTCCCTGTTACCACGGAATTCTATCATTGAGCTTTTATCTTGATATATCTTTTTGTAGTATTTGTCTTGAACCCTCTTTCTCTAATAAGATGATGTGGAAGGATCTTCCTTAACCTTACTTACTCTTTCTGTTGAGTGACTTATTGGTGTCTACTTCCTCCAGACATAACCAGTAACTGCTCAGCCATGACCATGAAATGAGGTCAAGCTTTACAGAGTGGGCTGCCCTGCCTTTCATAAACATTTGCTGAGCCAGGGCCCAAGATGATTAGGAGAAATTGCTGTTCTTGCAGAGGACCTGGGTCCAGTTCCCAGCACTCATATGACAATTTACAGCCATTTATAACTTCAATTTTAGGGACTCCAATGTCCTCTTCTGGTTTCAGTGGGCATTAATCACACATGTGATATGTGTACGTACATGTATGCAAAGCATGCATATACATAAAATAAGGTCAATGGAATCTAAAAATAAATTAAGAACATTTACTGAAATAAAATGTTTTCTTAGACATTTTGAATATTTTTGTCATCTGTAAGCCTCAATATTTCATGCAAAGGAATCCTAACTAATTCCCATTAGTTCACAAGGCCCCATTACACACTGATGAAACATTGAGATGTCAAATTGGTATCGATATAGATCCTTCATCTTTATGTTTAGAATCTTTGGTACAGAAAGGTACTCTGCATGCTACCAAAATAGAAATGTATACATCTAACCCGCTGCAAACCTTTTGACCAACAATGTTGTCCTGTTTGCAAGACATGCTAAGACAATGGTGACACAAAACTTGTGGGAATAACAGAGTAACATATGATCTTACTTAAGGCCCACTCCATGAGATGGAACCCATACCCAACACTGCTTGGTTGGCAAAGAACCTGAGGCTAGATATCACAGGGACATAAGGTATTAAACCAAATACTACTGGTCAAACAAGCAAACAAAAATAAAACAAGGAAATATAGTCATAAAATGACTCCTAATGATATTCTGCTATACTCACAGATCAGTGCCTTGCCCAGTCATCATTAGGGAAGCTTCCTCAAACAGAAGATGGGAACAAACACAGATACTCGCTGGGTGATCCAGGCTGGTCTCAAATACCCAGTTGTTCTCCTGTCTACCAAGAGCTAAGATTATGAGTAAGCACCACCATGCTTGACATCCAAGGATAAATGCTTATTTCTTGACTTTTCCTACCATGGTGTATTAGTTATTTTTTACCCATTGTTGTCAAATATTTGACAAAAGCAACTTGGGGGAGAAGGAGTTTATTTGGGCATACCGTTTGAGAGCACAGTCCATCATGGTAAGAAGTTATGGCGACAGGTATCCGAGGGAGCAGGTCCCATTGCATGTTCGTCCAGAAATCAGATAGAGATGCATGCTGTGCACAGCTCCTTCCTATACATTTAGTTTGGGACTCCAGGCCATGGGATGGTACCACCTGCATTTAGGGTGGGTCTTCCCACCTCAATAAACCCAGTCTTGAAATTTCTTCACATACATGCCTAGAGAATAGTCTCCTAGGTGATTCAAGATCCTGTCCCGTGACAGTCAATTTTAACTGTCACATGCGGTCTCTCCTATCTTTGTAATGGGTCCTGTCATCCCTCCATAGTTTAGGACTGGAAACTAAGAGTCATCCATGACTTCGCTCCTTATCTTTTATCTCATTTCCAATCCATTAGCAAATCTTGGTTGTTTTTTCAAAATATTTATCTAAAATGTGTATTTGACAAGCTGTCATTTTCTCTTACTCACAGAGCCATAATTGCGCCTACCTGACCCCTGCTTCCAATCTTTCCCCTCAGTTTGTTCTTCCCTCTGCAATCAAATGATATTAAACCTTATTTGGCCCTCTCCCCTGCTGATGTCTTCTCGCCTGTGTATGAAGAGTAAAGTTGTCATGTGCCTGTAGCATCATAGGCGATCTCTAACCAGCCCTGTTACTCTGTTTTTCATCTTACTCCGTGGACTCTGGTCACAGACCTCTAGCCGTTCTTTGGCTCTTTAATTGTGCTCCTGCAGGTGTTTGTCCTTGCTCTTTCCCTGTTCCTAAGGATGCTCTACCAGCTGTCTGCAGGGCTGTGCCTTTTTGCCTACCTTAATCTCTGCTCAGCCATCTCCACAGAGACTGTCCTCTCCCTACTCTCTCTTCTCAGCACTCGTTGAGTTGGCATTATATACATTTGTCTGCTTCCTGTTGTTAACTGATAAGAAGCTTTTTGAGTTTATTTCTTCAGTGCTATATTTTGGGTTCCCGGAACAGTACTGAGCATAGAATAGATTGCACACACGTGGTGAATGAATGAACTGAAGACAAATGACAGAATCTTAACCAACAGGATGATGGGACAGTTACTTCTAATCTTTTCCAAAACACTCTATTTTAGGAAGGGTGAAGAAATGAACAGTAACAAGAGCTCTTAGAATTATCACCATAGGTCTGCTTTTGTAGTGCCCAATATAAGCACCCCAATTGAAGATGAATTAATTTCTGGCCATTGCATATTTTAACTTGGTTGTTTGGGTCCCATGAGTCCATTTCTAAGGATAGACTTGAAAATTAAAGATGGGAATACCCAGCTTTCACACTTGTATCCCATAGTACATGTTGAAGTCTGAGGCAGGTAGGCAAAGCAGTGCTAAAGCCAGTAAGGACCACATTGTGCATAACAGGGATGCCGCTCTATGTACAACTTTGATCATAACAAGGATGCCTGCTCTATGGCCCACATTATGCATAACAAAGATGCACCCACTGTCATTGTCTCCTTCTCACAGAACCATATTTGTTCCTACCTGCCCCTTCTCCCAGGAATTCTGGCCACTCTGTTTTATTGAGAACAGGTCCCTTGACCACGAATGACAGATTGAAGAGTTGTCATGTGGATCCACAGTCCTCAATGTGAGAAAACAATCATTTCTGTGGCTGGAATCCTCAAATCATCCACTCCCTTGTCTCTGGAGCATAACCAGATTGGTTGTGAAGATTTTTGTCTTCATTATTTTTCTCATTAGTATGACAAAATACTTGGCAATTTAAAGGATGAAGCATTTATTTTGGGTCACGGTTTGAGGGTACAAGATATCAGGACAGCAAAGTAATGGCAGCAAGTCCTATTGCATCCACAATCAGGAAACGGTGAGAAACGACTCCTGGTGCTTAACATGCTTTCTCTTTTTTATTCCAGCCAGGCCCAGCCTGTGGAATGGTGCAGCTCATACTGGTGATGGGTCTTTCCACCTCAGTTGATGCAATTAAGAAACTACCTCCCAGACACATTGAAGAGTTTGTTTCCATGGTGATTCTAATCCTATTCAGTTGGCAATCAATATTAATTTTTACAAATATAGTAGACACGCAGCTAAAAGACTTAAACCAGATACCCAGTGTGGACTCTCGAACCCACATCATCTTGTAGCTAAGTCCATTTGCAGTGAGTTTATGAGCGACCTACTGAGTCACCCATAGAAAGGACAGTTGTCCTCTCAGGGTCTGCATCCTCACACTTGAAGAGTCAAGAGGATATTGCTTTCTGCTTCTCCTAAGGCTCCACTGTAGAGGAAGGGAGGAAGGATAGTTTCAGATGGGTTTTTTTTTTCCCGGTTAGCACTGGACTGGGGTTCTGATAATGTTAGAAGCATGAAAGACAGCACTTATAACTCAGCATCTCCTCTTCTTCAGCAGACAAAAGCTATTACTAGGCAGTGACAAATGCCCATAATGAACCACCCTATGTGACAAATAAATGCTGTTCTTTCTTCTTGGAGCACAGCCTTTTCTCATTTGCTGAGCTTTGTACAAGTCTTATTTAGGCTTTTTCTTCTTTTTGTGTCAGTATAACATGTTTCTTTAAAAAAATAAAAGCAGAAGTTTAATAACACTATGACTAGAATTTAAGATGAGTCGTTTAAACTATTTAAATCTATTTCTCTTTTAGATTTCAAGACCAAAACATTATGTAATTGTCCCCTTCACATAACTAGAAAGAGAGGAGATAATGAAAGTGTTTTCTGCATTGTTTCTACAGGCTGCTCAGCATTTACTCAGATGTTAATAGTATTCTTTAGCTGCCCAGATTGCATGGTGGTTTCCAGTATCTTAAAGGCATGAAGAGTTGCATTGCCACCTTATAAAGAAGGTGCTAAATATGTCTGAGCTCTGACTCACTCTTTTCATAGAAGGAAGCTTCAGTGGGAGGAAACGTTTGCAGTCATCTCTCAGGCTGGATGGGAGGCAGTGTTCTTGATGAACACCCTGCAATTTTTTGTTATTTATTAATCCAGTGGGTAGTCATTGTTTGGTCCTCTGTGTACCAGTCTCTGTGCTGTGCAGTCATTTAGGGCATACTTCTCTACTCTAAGGAGTATTTCTGCTATGTAAGGAAGCTCATGGCAAAGCCCTTCAGTGGAGGTTGGTGCAAAGATTGCCATGTGCGGGTGGCTGGTGACCTTCACAGATGAGAGAGAGCAGAACCTCTGAACTGAAGTTCATTTGAGATTTTCTCATCACACACACACACACACACACACACACACACATTCACTCACAAATAAAAACATCTAATTGCCTCATAGAGTGGAACAGTTAAATAATACTGTATACTCATGAATAGGATTTCTCCATAGTCATTAAAAATCATATTGAAAAAGACTATTTAATAATTTGGGGATGTGCTCATCATATTTTAAATGCAAAAGTATGATGTAAAATATGATGTCAGTTTGCTAATGTGCTCTCAGTTGGACTCACTGTGAATACGACAGTACTCTGTTCCTGTCCCTTCCTACTGCACACCAGTGCTCCTGTCTGCCTGGCCCTGATCTTCCTGTGCAGTCACCTTCTAACAAGGTGCGAAGTTCACTTCTTCCTACCATTCTTGCCATCTTTATCTCCTGATAGGATATAAGTTATTAGAGTCAGAAGTTTGTATATTTTGGTCACTGTGACTCCCCCAAAACTAATAACAGTCAATGTCCTATACATAGCAGCTTAGAATAAACACTGTTCACAAATTAGTGAAGGAAATGGGGTTAAATTATAATATGATTGGCCATACTTTTATTTTTATGAGTTTTACATTTTCCTGTGATAAATACTTTTCTTTTCTGTAACTAGATGGGAGAAGGAAGTGGTTGGATGTATGACTGTAGGCGGCAGTTGAGTGTACAGAAATCTTAGTATAGTACCTAATGAGTCAGGTCTGGGTTCTGGGCTTCTCTAACCGCTGGGTCTTAAGTCTGCCTTTGTCTTCTCCACCTACCATCTCCAGCATCTCCCTCTCCTGTGCCCGCTTACTGGTCCCTGGACTCTACGCTGAATGTGCTTAGGTTTGCCCCTAAACAGTTGTCTGTGCCTTCTTCTTCCTAGGTATTTTTTGTACTGGTTATCATTTAAATTTCTGTATTTTCTTCGAATGCCAGCTTGTACCCTGCTCTTTTTAAATGACTTTCCGTGCTGATTCTGGCTCCATCAACTTTTGAATTTCCCTGGCAGCTGTGGAGTATACCAGGGCCTCAGTGTGATATCTCCAGCTGTTAGGCAGCCATGTTTATCACCACCAGTAGGAGCCCAGTGGAATCTGGCTCCGTCTATTTTAAGCTGGAAACCAACCACAGAAACACTTAGAGCACATATGCTTTTCTTGTCTCGTGCTACTTTTTATTTTCCCCCCATGAGCACATGACAAGCTGTTTAAGAAAAAGCTTTCTATTTTCTGCTTTTCTTGTCTTCAGTAGTGGAGAAACCCTTCTGGTCTCAGAGTTAATTCTGTGTGTTCTAGTTAGTGGATGCTTGGATTCCCATTTAGAAAATAGAAATTGTTTCTGATCTTTCACAGATGGCATTAGAGTAGTTTGGGGTGACGTGAGTGTCTTTGGAGATATTTTATATGTATATACTTACATGTATTTTTAATGTCAGATTCTCATTAATATTTTAAATACTAAAAAACTAAAGTGAAATATTCAAGATTAAACGTGGTTGCTAAGACTTCCTGTTTTGTTCAGAGGTATAGATTGATTTTGAGGAAGAAGGATATTGCATAAGAGATCTCTCAATTCAGTAAGGGCTTATTGAGATTCTGCTGTTTAATACTGCAGCAGGCAGGGAAGGAAATTGTAGAGATCAGCTAAAAATGGTCCACGAACAGTACAAACAAGCAAGATCTATTGTTAAATATTTCAAAGAGGGAGAGATTCCTCAGGTACAGGCAAGCATGTGTGGACATTGTGATGAAGACGGAACTGTGAAAACACTGGGAGATGTAGACTGTAGACTGGAGGAAGCAAAGGATCCCACATGTGGGTGAGGAAACCAGGAAAGGATGGGAAACGGGGTGTTTTGCTCATGGTCAGGACTTCCAGGAACATGCAGATGAGATGGTGAGGGAAGAGACATAAAGGAAGGCTTCCTACTTTCATTTCTGTTGCTGTGATGAAATACCTTGATCGAAAGTAACTTAGGGGAGAAACGCTTTGTTTTAGCTCATGGTTCTGGTCCCGGGCTATATGCTATCACTTTAGGGGAGTCAGAGTGGAAGGTGCTGGAAGCACTCATCACACCATAGCTGATGTCACCAGCAGAGAGAATGCATGCATACATACCCAGTACTCAGAGTCTTTTCACCTCTTATACAATCCAGTGCCCCAAGCCAGGAGATGGTGCTGCCCACAGTTGGCTGGGTCTTCTCACATCAATAAAGAAAACAAGACAGATATTCTCACAGGTCAAGTGCTCTGGGTACTTCTTTGTTGTAGGAAGAGCGGGCTGCATCCTGCCACCCGGCTAGCTTATACCTGAAATAACTACACAGAAATTGTGTTAATTAAATTACTGCCTGGCCATTAGCTCTAATTTCTTATTGGCTAACTCTCACATCTTGTTCTAACCCATTTCTATTAACCTGTGTTCATCACGAGGCTGTGGCTTACTGGGGAAAAGATTCTAACCAGCGTCAGTCTCAGGCAGGAGAATCATGGTGTCTGCCTATCTCTGCTTTCTTCCTCCCAGAATTCCATTCTGTCTTCCTCGCCTACCTGAGTTCCACCCTATCAACTAGGCTAAGGCAGTTTCTTTAATAACCAATGAAAGCAACACAAATACAGAAGGACCTTCTACACCACCTTTTATCAAGATTCTCTTCCCAAGGGATTCTATGTTGTGTCAAGTTGACAAGTTTAGCCATTGCAGCAGGGTTAGGTAACACACGGAAGGAAGACTTTCAGGCTGGAGGCAGCACCTCTGTGTTCAGCCTCCTCAGGGACCTTTTGGAGGTTCAGTATCAGAAACGAGGTTTGAAAGGGAAGGTTTACAGCTTTCATTGTGTTTGACAGAAACAACTAGAGGCTCTCAACACTTTTGGTGTCTGGGATAGTGTCTTTTAACCCATAACTCAATTACTATATGAAAACCCAAAACCCAGGTGGAAAAACTATTTACAGTCAGCACTATAAGGCCTCTCCTTGCCTTGTGATCCTAACAACACCGTTGGACTCTAACCTAGATCCACAAGTTTACTGAAATGACTACTGAGAAGATAGGAGTTAATCTTAAATGACTGTTTTATCAAACTATGTAAGTAAAAAATGCTTTTAATAAGAGTTGGTGAATCTGTACTCTAAGAAGCCCACTTAGATCTGAGACTATATGGCAATTTCCAGAATATTATCAATAGGATCAATATGATATAGATGGTCAGCCAGTGTTCTGACTTGGATCCTGCTTTCATTTATTTCTTTGTGCATAAGTTGTTTCATAAGCAATAAATCTATGTCATTTTTAAACCCTTTGAATAAAGTCTAAAACATGAATACTGGAAGTTCATAAATTATATTATTATTATTATTATTAGAGTTGTCATAGTATTTCAGTAAGGTATTCCTCTCAATAGTTACTTATAATAATAGTTTTATTACTTCAAGTAGATTCGCCAGTTAAATGTGGAGACCTGAGTCTCTGAGTTTGTTCATGAAGCCATGAGTCAGTTAAAGTTCTCTACTTTCTTATTTTAATCCTGGGGTATATTCAGGAAAATATTTAGGGGACTCCTGTCAAATGTTTGATTATTTTCCTAGAAATGTATTGTTGACTGTGTGTGTGTGCGTGCGTGTGTACACATGTGTAAATATCTGACTGAGAGAGTAGAGAAACAAGCTGAGATGTGATTGTCCCTAAACTGTATTTTAGGGTGGTTCTAGAGAAGATGTGACTTTGAAGGAAGGGTGGTTTCCTATTATGTTACAAACCTTAACAAGAGATGTTGCTGACCAGCAGCGGCCCAGTAGCTAAGAGACTATTGCTTTCAAGCCCCAGAAAACCTGAGTTTAATCCCCAGGACCCATGCAATGGCAGGAAATAGCCAGTTTCCTCAAGTTGTCTTCTGACCCCCACATGAGAACTTTGCTACACACAAATAAATAAAATCTGAAAAAATTAATGGTGACTTTTTTCTTACCATGCTATATTTGTATGTTTAAAGAAAAACATACTTGTCAAAACTTCTTTTCCTTGTGTAGATTAGCATGTTTACAGACTGCTTATCTTTTTTCTCTTACAGTGCTTCTAGCTTCCATTTCTAATATTTGAAATTCAAAAAAAATTTAGTTCAACTTAACAAGTTCCATTTTCAGATATTTTATCTCTGATCTACACTTTAATTACTTTTGTTTTAAATATTTAGTTGGAGAAAAGTCACATGATCACTTGTAGACTTTAATACTCTTTTCACATGTTTTGTTGAATGTTTGAATTCATGCCCATGCTTAATGTTCCAGTAATGAAAATACATGGATGGAATAATCTTCCATTCCACGCTCTGTTCTGTGAGTTATCGTGATTTATTGTCCAGGATTTTCGCATTCTGTCCAGTGAAGCAGTAAATGATCTTTTCAGTGCTCCTCACTCAAGGGGCAACATTAGGTTTTGAGTTTCAACTGCCTTTCCCTTACTGTCATTTAGTGGTTCTGCTGCACGAAGGACCTTGACCCCATGTTGTATCAGTTGTGCATGTCTCAAGGGAGGTGTCAAGATATGTCTTTTATTGTCATTCATTATTGCTTTCTCATTGTGGCAATCAAAAGTTAAATTACCACATTCATAATATGCTGAAATAGACTAGAAATTAGCACACTTTGGAAAGAACATTTTAACAAATTGAGTGAAATAGAGTAAAATAAGGAGAAATAGAAGAAATTTTAATTTTTTTCAAGGTAACTGGGGCACATTATTTAACGTTTCTGGGGTTCTGTTCCCTTCCTGTGAGGCAAGGGTGTAGATGGGGCACTTTGCATCACCTTCGGCTCCCCAGCCCTACCATTCTGCCACTGCCTGACATCTGGTGGGAAGGGCTTTGGAGCTGCAGAGAGTCCTTGGCACCTTCTCTGCCTCCAGCTTGGACACCTGACTGCATGAGCCTCAGAGGACAGCAAGCACTTCTGAGTATTTGCAGGGACAAAGGGAAGAATTTTAAAGGCCACAGAGTTATATTTATCAAAGAACTTGAAGTAACTCTGAAAGGAGTTAAAATAACCTGAATGTGGACTGCCACATAAGAGCTGTCATGAAAAAAATTCTGAAAGGGGATCTTCAACCAGAAAGATGAAAAGAGGAAATATGAAGTCCTGGAAATATCTAGAATGTGGTTATATGAGTAGGGGTGCTGTGACCTTGTCCTGGGTAGGGGAAAGATGTGGAGAAGCTGAAGTCTTGTGTTTGATTGGACAGCGGGGACACTCTTTCTCCTTGGGATTATTCAGTATCACCAGTGTAACAAATCCACTGTGTTATGTTTTGCATTGAATCAGAGGATTGAGGACCATCTATGTCTTCTGTGGGGAGAACGAGGGCTGTGTCTTCTTAGGTTACTGGTTCCCTGTTGGTTCTGGTGCTATATGGATTTCTGTGCTGGATTGAGGTTCTACCCTATGTTGTAGTTCAAATGTGAAGTCTGGAAGAAGTCAAACTCAGGCAGGGGAATTTCAACATTGGCCACGAGAAAAGAACAAATGTCCACTCAAACTCTGAGCATCTCCAAGACATTTGTCTTTCCTTGTTCTTTTCTTTTGAGTTTTTTCTTCTATTTGTTGTCTTAGGAATCAAGCTGTTTATAAATACACATCTCATAAGTAGTTAAGGCACTATATTAAAAACATGAAAGAACCATTTTATTTTTAAAAGCTCAATTCAGCAGTGAACATCTTAAAAATAAATTTGCATTTTATTTCTACAAATTCCTGAATTTATCCATCAAGGTAGTTTGAAACTGAATAAACATGCTATTTCTTTATCTAGCAATTCCATAAAAGCAGTAATATCATCATTCTGCTCTTAGATTTACAACTTTGAAAAGCATCTTCAATGTGAAATGCTAGTGTGAGTTACTTTTGGGGCAAGCAGATCAATTTCAAGAACTACTGTAACAAAACAGCTTCGCTTCTGAGAACCTAGATGGAGCCATTGTGTAGGCTCCTAGCATGGTACAGCAGGAGACCTGGAAGTGGGCTTCCTTGGCCAGCTGGGAGTCGTCCCCGAGGTGATGATTGGAAGTCTTAAGAGTGAGTAGTATCATTTCTTGTCTTGTGTACAGAGTGAGTGACATTTACTCATCATTTTCAAGTTGATAGTATATGCTCAAATCGGAATCTGGAAATTATGTTAGGACCATTATCAGAATCAGGTGAAGAGTACTGATCTATGGTAGGAAGAGGACAAAGAGTAGGAGGAGGATTGGAGAAGGGAAGGAAGGGGAGGAGGAAGAGCTTTGTGGCTGGTGCTCAATCAGTTCCTCTATCTCAGATTCCTTCCTGAAGAACTAAAATCTTTAACACAATAAAAATACAGCATCTCTCTTTCTCCCTCCGAGAGAGAGAGAGAGAGAGAGAGAGAGAGAGAGACACACACACACACACGAATACTTTCTCCAAAAGCTTAGCTAACACACCCACACAGGTTCCCAGCCTTCCTCTGTCCCCAGCTGGGAATGGGGCTTTGCCCTTTGATCGAAGGTTGGAGCTGCTGAATCTCAAGGGAGTGTGACCAGCCACAGCCACACATGCCTGCCTTGTCGAGAAAGCCTTTGCATTCTGCAGTACCCTCTCTTCCCAGCCTGCAGGAGATCGTGCTGTGCTTCTTGGAAGGAAGCTTAATGTAGGAACCCCTCACTTGAGGGGTAAAGGAACAATAAGGGGTTTAGTTAGCAACTGTGTTAAAATTTAAGATTTGCTTCTAATATATTTACTTATAGTGAGTGATTTTCGGTAATTTTGGTTTTTAGATTTTTAAAGATGGAAAATTAAAGAAAAAGCCCAGAGGAATCAGTTTTTGTAGCATCTTATCCTTAAACTTCAGCAGAAAATTAGAATTTTTATTACTAAGTTTTAAAATTAGTATGCAAAGTAATGAATTTCTTTACAACATTTTCATATATGTTTTATTCCTGTAGATTACCCCAGTTCTCCTCCTCTGTTCTCCACCCCTCCTTCCACATGCACTCTGCTTTGATGCCACATTGTTATATCACTCCCTACCTTTCTAACGCTCCCCACTTCCATTTCTCATAGGCTCTCCAGTAGACAAAGTGTGTAAGACTCTTCTCTGGAGTCTGGCTTAGTTAATGTAACAATTCCCAGTTCCATTCACTGTTTGCAGAAGTCATGATGTCATTTTCTTCACAGCTTAACAAAATTCCACTGTGCATGTGGACCACTTTTTGTTTTTTAATCTATTTATGTGTTGATAGACATCCTGGCATGTTCCATTTCTAACCTATTGTGAATAGTTCTGTCGTAAACACGGATGTTTTTACTGGGGAAGGTCTAAAAACTCCTTTGAGATTTTATCCAGCAGTGGTAAACTGGAGCATGCGGAAGCTTCAGCGTTACTTTTTAAAGGACATCTCTCTACTAACTTCCACACTTGGTGGAAATTACATCAGTTTATACCCCGACTAGCAATGGGCAAGTGTTTTTCTTTTCCAGCAGCTTTGCCAGCTTTGGTTGACATTTACTGGGAGAAAAATATAAGATATAGTAAGTGCAGGCCTGATCTTAACTCAGGGAGGGGAGCGAAAAATATCCGTCTTCAGGACGCCCTTCTCTTCTTAAGGTGCCGATGTGGCTGTGCGGAGGAAGTAGCAATGAGTCATGGGAACCTTAACAGACTCAGAAAGCCTATCCTTTGTTCTGTGCTTTCCTTCCAGGCATCTGTAGGACTTTCATCACAATAAATGTGCCCAACACTAGAGTTTCTGCCTGGGGGGGTCACCAAGTTCTCTCTCGGGAATAACAATAATTGGGTGGGGGTTACTTGGGAGCTCCCTCGCTCCATGCAGATCACCCCATCAGCTCCCATTTGCTCATAGTCGATGGCAATGGAGCCAAAGGAAAACATTGCTACTGTCCACCGTGGTCCCAGGAGGGTGAAAAGCAAACAAAGGTCTCCAGATGTTTGGTGCATGGACTTCAGGGCCCGCCTGCAAATGCAGCAGCTTTTGTTTTCACTTATGGCTCCCTGTCAGGAAGGGGAAACTGAGAGCTCATTACTAGGCTTGCCCAACCAGGGCAGCATTGTCCAGAGCAGTCCTGGCTGTCAACGTTCTAGGATACTGTGAAGCTTTTTAACCTCAAGGTCACACCTGACGTGCAGCTTTAAAGCATCAAGAACACCAAGGCCATGAGGTCATGCCGCAAATGTTTTGGTTGATGAAATTCAGCCAAGAGCTGGGGTTGGGGAGAATGGAGAAAGGTCATTTTTAAGTAATAGTAGAAATGGGGTTGATACTATGGGGGCAATCTCAGAAACCCCTAAGCTCTACTCTAAGAAGAGCGTAAGTTAGGAAGAAGAGGACATGTTTACTAGACGCTGAAGTATTAGGATGAAGTGCAAACCTTTAAGTTACTCATAAAGAGGTCCAGAGCTGGCCTCACTGAGTATTGAAGAGACTCAAGACACAGCCTTGAGTTTATTTGTGAGTGACGGACACATGACTTATGGGAGAGCCAGGGATGTACCTCTCTTTCAATTTCATGGAAAGTGGTTGCCAGATAGTTTCCCTTGCTAACAGAATATTCCATGTGTTTATCACATTGTTTTTATAGAAAGTGTAACATGAGAACAGAGAATGAGCACTCCTAGACCCCTTACAGTTCAGGCTGTATGTGATGTAAAACCTCCCCTGTAGCAGCCCTAAAGCTATCTGGAAGGTTCTGTGGAATGTCCTAACTGAAGCATGAACCACGGTCCTGGTCCTCCCGCACATGTACTATCAGACTGCTGCATTCCTTAGATGCTAGCCAGTTTTTCACTTTCAATTTTTCTTTTCACTTTATAAACAACTTTTTTTGGTGCTTCATGGCAAGCATGCAGAAGAGTTTTGCAGCATTTTATTGAGGTTTGGGGTTGAGTGGGAGATACCAGGAGGGACCTTCCACTCAGTGACTCACCTTCATGCTCTCTGGACAGAGTCTCTACGTGCTCCCTAGGCACCACATGGCCAAAGAAATGAGACTTAGTGATCCCCAGCTCCTGATTAGCAGGATGACCCGTGTGCCCTCCCTGGGGGATGAAGACATTGCACCATGTTGTGGGGGAGTACCCTGCTATTTTCCTGCAGGCAGAGGTAGAATTTTCTTCTGGGAAAATAACACAGTGATGTCTCTGGGCCCCTAATTCACATCTCCAGTGCCACTCCCTTAAACACTGAATATAATGGGAGGATATAATTGCCTTCAGCTACCTAGAGCCCATCGTGAGCAAGAGGTGGGTCTTCCTTCAACACCTAGTATGCCCTGTGTTCTGGCAAGTCAACTGCTTCAGAATGTCGTGAATTTTAGGTATAGAAGATTGTAGTTTAAGGTTTGGTTACCCCTCTGCAACCAGATGGCAAATGGGAAGTGTTGGCTTTTCCCACAATTTTGAAAGATTGTAATCTTCAGGAGGATGTGGCTCCATAGTGTTACAGAAAGATTATACAGTTGAACCCTCCTTCTACCTCTCATCAGCAGTAATGGAAGTCTATAATTACCCCCAATTTACAGATGAAGAAATTGAGGCTTAGGGAGATTGAGTAATTTGCCTGCAGGTTGCAGAGTTAATAGGCTAGGCCTGTAACTCCAACTTACCTGGTGCTCAGACTAGACTCTTGGATCTGCTGAACCTTTTCATCTTTATATTCTTTTTCTCTTTGGCCCCACAGCAGGATGTGTTGGATAACACAGTAGGTCCTTTAAAAATATGTGTATGGAACTATAGGTAGGAAAATGAACTTCAGGGATCAACAGATTGGCCAATTCCTATGCCATCTGTAAGATGTGCTGTCTTATGATTCCATTTCTCCATCTATAGCAGAAGGACAGTGAGTGCTAACCCTAGAATTGGTGGAACGTTCAATGAAGCTCTACATAGAACATAGTTACAACAAATAAAGTATCTGATTAATACTCAGAGAATGGGAGCCATTATTTTTTTAATCATAGTTTGTTGCCATCTCAGGCAAGAGAGTAGGTAGGCATTTCGAGGATGGTAAAGAACACAACTCTGTCCCCTCCTGGACATGCAGTGTTGGAAGGTCATGTGCTTCTGGTATCATGGCCAGAAGGACAATTCTCCAAGATGCACATTAAGCAGGTGCCCTGATGCCATCAAATCACCTACAACAGAAGCTGAACCACCTGCTGGTTCTCAGCCTACAACAAAGATATAGATTAGCTTGGGGTGTGTGTGTGTGTGTGTGTGAGTGTGTGTGTGTGTGTGTGTGTGTGCAATACTCTTAACTTGCAAAGGGAAAAGTGTCCTTAAAACCAGCATTCAATTTTATTGAAAAAAGATTTGTATAGCAAGTATAGCAATTTATAGCATCCAGGAAGATTTAGTTCAAATATTTTTAGAGTCATTACTAGTACAGTGATACAAGTTCTGGGAATTCATATGACAAATTGTTTATTCCTAGAAAACATTCAATTTATTAGAAGTCCAATTTTCTGGAGGAGGCTTCGTGAGAGGTTGAATTGGCAAGGCAATGAGTGGCTCCTGCCAACCCAGGCAGAGTATGAGGACACCCAGCACAGAGGGGAGGGCCTGAGAAGAGTCTGGCAAAGATGGTTTTCAGCCATTCCTCTTCTTGACTTTTCTTGGCAATGACTACCTTGAAGCAAATCTTATTAAAAAGTACTGTATTTATGGCACTTGTGTGGTAGAGGCAAGACAATGAGGAAATCAAGCCAAACTTGGTGATATAGAAAGTTCCAGATCAGCCTGGGTTATTTGAGATCCTGAGACAAAGTCAACCAAGTCAAAGCAACAAAGCGTTAAGAATAATTGTATTAATCGTCTCTGCTGTGTCAAAGAAGGAATGGCTTAAGCACAGTTGGGAGGCCAACAAGCAGTACCTAAGACAGTGGCCCATGCAGCTCCTAATGAAGGCTGCTGATGGCTTCCTGTCCCTCATGCATTCAAATGTTCCTGCCTTGATCCTTGAGAGAGATCCAGCAACCTCTCCCATCATCTCTTATTATAGGGGAACTAGTTCTTAGGGCCTTAGCTAAGCTGAATTATCTCTTAAAGCCCCCATAAAAAATCTTTACATTGAGGATTAGTATTTAACATGTGAATTTGGAAAAGGTATAAGAATTCAGTCCAGAACAATAATTAAACACAATTCGGTCACTTTTCTGCCTAAATAAGGATTAAGGTTGAAATGTAAATTTAAAGGCCACTTAGTCATACCACACAGCTGTGTAGCTGACCATCTAACCAGTGTCTAGACAGCATCATCAATGCAGCTCCTTAGAACTGCTTATAAAGGGCCATAGATAGCTATTTCCAAGTATCTTTGACAGATTAGCTCCGAGACTTTCACAGACAACCAAATCTATGAGTCTGCCCAAGCCTCATGTAAAATGGTTTAATATATCTAACCTAAGCATGTTCACCATCTTCTTCCAGTCACCCGTAGGTTTCTGTTACCTTCTTGTACTTTATGTTTTGTAAATGCTGTGTAAATAGTTGATAGGCTATAATATTTACAGAACAATGACCAAAGGGGCTTTGTGTGGACAGTTTCAGTAGAGTTAAAGTTGTGTTTTGTGTCTTTGATTTGTAGTTCATTTCACAAAAGCCATGGATTCAGACGGTCAATTCTGGTTTCTCTTCCTTGACGGTGCATGCACTTCATCCCCTAAGATTGTCCTTTTCTCCTTACTGCTCCACGGTCTAGAGCACTGGCCACATTTCTTCAGCAGATAGTAGTTGCCCTGTCTGAAGATGTCATTCTGATGCATACTAGCGTTCTTCGTTTTCATTGCAATGGATACATCTTCCACTGGTTTTTGACTAGTGGTATCTTCAAAAGTAACACCTCTTTTCACCGGGAACCTTCAAAGATTTATTTGTCTTTTTATTGTGTGGTATCTCTGATATGTTAGGTGTGGACATCATGCTTCAGTTCAATGTCTTTCATTGGTTGTACATAAAATCCAGTTACTATTTCTTCATGCGCTACCTTGGATCTAGTCTTTCAGTTTTTTTCATTGAAATCCAATCCGCTCTCTTGATTTTCTACACCCTATGCCTTCAAGCCTTTCTCAGTCAATTTCCCACCTGTGCTGTTCTCTGTTTTATTTTGATTATTTCTACAATTTTGTCTTAAATTTCCCAGATTATCTGTTCAGTTGTGGCTAGTCTGTTAAAAAACACATTCATCATATCTTAAGTTTCAATAAAGTTACATGCCATTATTTTAAATCTTACAGCTTTTAAAAATATTTGCTTAATTCTGAAAACTTGACTTTTAATGGTTTTGTTTTCCACATTCATTTTAAAGTTTCTAAGTTCATTTCTTTATACAAACGCAAACTGGAACTTTAGAAATCAGTATGGAGGTTTTCAGAAAAAACAGTCCCTAAAACTAGACCTACTGTATGATCCACACATACCGTCTTTGGAGCATGTAGCAGAAGAGGCCTAAGTCAGCACACCATGGAGACACTTGCACATCTATGCTTGTTGCTGCACTCTTCACAATATCAGATGTGTAGACAATGCTTAGGTGTCCACCAAAATGTGACTGGAAAAAGAAAATATGTGTGACACCTATATATATAGTAGAATTTTATTCAGCTTTGCTAAGAATGGAGCCATGCCATTTGTCGGGAATGAGAGAAATTGGAGATCACTATGTTAAAGTAAGACCCAGAAAGACAAATGTTGCATGTGTTTTCTCATATGTGGAATATATATGACGTGGAAGTAGAAAGGTGTTTATGAGAGAGAAGAGGTAAAGGAGGAACAAGAGAGAGACTGGAGTACACACGACAGAAAAGCAGAGCCTAGAGTGTCAAGGAAAGGAGGTGGCCATCAGGAGAGGCAGGGGATGGAGTCAGGACTGAAGGAGGCAAAATTATGATGCATAGGTGTGAAAATGTCAGAATTAGACTCCTGTATGCTAACTAAAAGATTAATGAAAAATTATTCCATATTTGACTCTAATAATTACAATAATCTAGAGTTACAGCTGATCTGGAATTTTTTTCCCATGTGATTTATTCTGGATCTTGCTTTTGTACATTTTGTGTCTTTGAAAGTACAAACTATGTCTCTGGAATGCTTGTCTATGGGCCTTTGTGGTCTCTAGCTTGAAGTAAAGTCTTCTGTAGAGAACGGATATTTACTATTTCTGGCCTTCTTGGGGGCATTAACACCACCAGATACTTTAAAGCAGATTTTGAGGGCTCGGGGATGTATTTCAGTGATAGAGTTCTTGCCTAGAATGCTAGCAACTGTTTGGAACCTCCACAACCAACAAAGAATATTCTTAAAATTTATAGTGAGGAAAGTAACCCCAAGTCAGAAAGACAAAAGTCACACACTCTTTCTCCTTGCTTGAAACCTTAAATGCGTGATAAACTCGGAGAACACGTAAAATCCAGGAAGCTAGAAAAGAGCCATGAATGGAAGGAAGGATTTGCAGGAAGGCATTGGAGGACACAGGGAAGGGAAAGGAGAGGAAGGGACTGGGAGGGTTAAGTGGTGATGGGAATGGAAGGGATGGGAGGAGAGGATAAGCAACAAATTGTGCCTTGAGGTTTCGACCACATAGGGATTTGCTGTGAATTGCACTGGAGGCCTCAACTGAGAGTTAAATTTGGATTACAGACTTTGAGGGCGTTTCCTCCTGCCCTGTGCTTCTTCACGAGGTTTGATATAGTCAAATTTTCTTCAGCCTCTGGGGAATACCTGTACTGCTAGTTGATATTGTGCGAATTTATAAATACCTGCATGGTGGTACTGGTTAGAAATTCCCCATAACTGGATTAAAATCCTAAGTGATTGTGAAGTGAACATATCTTGGAAGCTGGATGGATAACGATTTATCTTCAAATGACTTAAATATAGCCCTCTCTCTTCTGCATACCAAATCCTCTCAGGCCTTCAAACTAACTCAAATGCTCTATCTTTGGAGTACGACGCTTTTAACTCTAAATCCAATGCAGCTCTTCTCTCTGAGTCAGCATACTGTCAGCATTCACGCTCCACAAGTTCATTACTTTTTGTTAGTTATTCTTTTTTTTCTTTATTGGATCTCCAGTCTCAGAATTGCATGCTTAATTTATATTTCTGTATTCCATTATGTTCAAGAAACAGTTGCCATATTTTTGACCAACAGTTAAATGGAAGCATTTAGTGGAATAACGGTATGTGCGTGGACTAAGCTAAGGACAGAGAATGATCAGCAGTTGCGATGCATATGAGTGAAGGTTCTTAGGTCTTAAGAGTAGATCATTCTGAAAGGCTGCCAGAGCGAGCTGAAGCTGCAGCTGCTGGTGGCCGACTTGTCTGGCAGGGCTGAGATGAGTGCTGTTGGTGCCTGCAGAGGAGACAGTTTGTCAAAACCTCTGTCCTCTCCTGATGATGGCAGAGATGCATGCTGTAGAGGAAATTTTTTTCCAGGGCAAAAATTTCTACCAATCATTACTTTTAAATGAGATTGAGTCATACTGTTCTATAAAAATTATTGCCCTAAAATTCATTTGATCTTTACTCTGTCTATTGTATTTGATTTGTCAGGTGTAGTGATGAGGGGAGCGGGCCTGCTTTTCGTCCCGCCCAGCTCCCACACGG
>LOEQ01003446.1:107877-118493 GCA_001685075.1 Bramus lutescens
TAGTTCCGCTTGCAGTGCTGACTCCACACTGCAGGCCTGGCCTGTGGGCACAGGGGCATGCTCACACACCTGTCACCACCTCGTCACTCCATCTCATGATCAAACTCATGATTCTCCTGCCTCTGACTTCCGACTGCTAAAATTGTGGGTGTGTAGTCTCATGCCAACTACATATGCCTACAGTGATAGGCATATTCATTCCCAGCCCTTCTTAACTATTCATGAAATCAGAACCCCCCTAAATTTTTTGAAAACTATGTTGAGTTACTTTGAGTTGTTGTCCAGACTTGAAAGTAAAGGACTCACAGACAACTATGATTTCCGTAGTTCACACTACTGACAGTTTCTAAGAGAAAATCCATTTCCTTCCCTGCATTTGAAGGATCAGAATCGTTACAATTTTGCTCTTCAGCTTGATATCCCAGGTTAGAGTTCTGTTTAATTAGACATCATCTAGCATGTTTCAGTTTGGACTGTTGACTGCTACTGTTGGGCTGAGTTTAACTAGGGCCATCTGTGTGACCATGGGTTGGATGATGGGTGCACCAGTTGGTATGCAATTAGACACTATGCCTCCCTGTCTAGAATCCGTTAGTTGCCAGTAGTCGACAGCGAGAGGCTCCCCCCTCCCCTCAGTCAATAGCTGACTGTTGACCAGGACAATCTTGTATAGGCCTCGTGCCAGTAAGCACAGCTGCTGTTAGTTCATGATTGTCAAGGCCATGTCATGCCTGAGTGGCCTGTGGTTCTGGTGACTAGTGAATCTTCAGGTCCAGTAGACTGTCTCTGCTGGGGTTTTGGTAACCTGCATGACCCCTGAGGTTTTAGGTGCCCTCTTTTCCTCTGGGGTTCTGGGGTTTGCGGAACTGGCCTGGCCTCTGGTTTTCTGGATTCTGATATGGGCTCTAGGATTCCAGGTACCTTTGTGGTTTCCAGGGTTCTGGGTACCATCTTGGCCTCTGAGGGTCCTAGAACCAACTTGGCCTCTGGAGTATCACGGGTCTTCTGCCAGAGTTGTGGGATGGGATATGGAGTTGAGGGGAGGAGGTACTGTTGGAGACAGCTGTGTGGGCTCTAACAAGTGTTAGTGGGTGGTGGAGGGTGACATACCTGATGTTCTTAGCCCTGGCGTGGCCTCTGGTAGAGCAGGGGTCTACTGCTGGAATCATAGGCCGGGGTGTGGCTTTCCCTTTCTTTCTTCCTCGCTCTTCTCTTTGCCAGTGCTAAGGATGTACAGCAGTATCTAATGCATCTCAGGCCATCACCAGCCTGCATCCCAGTCCCTGTACTAGAAAGTTCTGTGTAGTCAGGACTGAGAGAGTGGCTCAGAGATTGTATAAGACTTTGAACCCCAGCCCGCTGCTCTGTGGAGAAGCTACTAGACTTCACTGTGCCTTGGTTTTGTCACCTGAAAAGCAGGTATTTCTGAGAGGAACAAATGAGATAATTCATGTGACATGCTGAGGATCAACTCTCAGGACGCAGCCGTTGACAAATATTGATGTAAACTGTGTGTGTGTGTGTGTGTGTGTGTGATTTCTTTACACCATTATCATTTTCATACATAATAGTATGTTGTATTTGCTGAAATAAATATATTGCTTTTAGAAATCCAGCAACATGAGATTTTTTTCACTTGAGCACATGAAGATTGATCATCTTATGGATGGAGCTGTCTCATATTTTTGGCTCCAGGCACTCAGCTTTGTGGACAAACTTACTCATTTTATATATAAATTGTATATATTTGTTTAATTTATACCATTTTAAAATATTTTATGTTAAATTTTAATATAAATTTATTTAATTTATATAATTCACATTTTCAGCTTTCAACTGGTGCTTGGTCTGGCAGCTTTCATCTCTGTGATATAACGAAGGCATGGAAGTCATCTGTGAGCCCAGGCAGTGCAGTGTGTGTGTAAGTGTCCAGAAATGGGGTCAAATCAGAAGGTCACAGCATAGCTTCCAGTTTTGATGAATGTTGGGTTGCTTTCCAACCGGACAATATGCTTCATCTACAAAGTATGAAAATGTTTCCTTTTGATAGTCACATTTCAACTTTAATTTTCAAAACTTCAGGGTTTTTTCAGATGTCATAAGAATCCCTATTTGTACATTTGATCAGGATTCCTAGGTTCTCTGGGACAGTTAGTGGGGAGAGGCGGGGATCTGGTGCTAACTCCTTAAGAAATGTTAGAAGAGATGAGAGATTCCTCTGGGAATTCCTGTGAAACTCACAGCACATTGTCCCTGTAGTCACCAACTGCTAAGGATTCCTGAGCTGTGGAGACAAAGCTAAGAGCTTGGGAAGAGAACGTGAACAACAAACAGTACATTTCTTTAGTTCGCGTCAGAGCCTGGCCTCTCTATGCCCCTTGAACTTGTCTTGGCTGAGCAGAGCTGTCTGTTGGTCAGTTTCTGAGAGAGCCTTTCTCATTCTTCCACACAAATGTGTCATTGTGAAGCTCTCATTGCTTCCCAAACAGACCAGATAGTTTTGTTTCGAGGTAGGTGGGCAGCTTTCTCTATTTTCAGATATCCATAAAATCTCATGTAAGATGTACTGTGGATTTCAGCATCCAGTATCTTATATTATATGACCTTCATTAGTACTGTTTGGACACTCTAAACTATTTTCAATCCCTTCTTACATATTTTACAGTTTATAACAAATTTAGCCACTATGTTTTATATAGTTCATGATGCACACGCCTACTGACCCTTAACTCTGGTCTCTGGTGAGAATTAGGATTTATAAAGAAATATATATTTTAGTCTGTTTGGAAAGTGCTCAAGGCTGTATTTGCATATACAAATGAGCTGTGAAACTGAAACATGAAAAACAAAAAATTAGCATTCTAGGAGAATATAAACATTTAGATGTTTTTGGTCACTGACATTGATCCAAAACTACTTGTTGGCTATAAAATGTGTGGACCAGGATAACACTATCAAGGGTGAACTCAGTGTGGTGGCTGGCCTCTTGAAACTGCTTCAGAACTCCTGGCTCAGGAGACTGAACTTGGCTGTCTTGGCCTTGTGAGATGTGCACTGGGGACTGCTCTTAGCCCAGATAGATTCTTATTGAAACTCCAGTAAGCAGACAGCTTCACGGGTGCTTGGGGTGAACTAAATCACTTACCTGCCTCCTTCCACCTGTCACTTTTTAGGACCAAAGGAAGGCCTCAGGTATTCTCTGAGGAACTGAGCACCAACCAGACAGTATTTGCCAACAACGCTGTCATTTCTTGTTCAGAAGTTTGATAGTATCTCAACAGGCAGTGGAGCTTTATTCTTTTCCCTTTTCTTTAAGGTGTACACAAAGCAACTGGTGCCATCACATATCAAATAGCTGTCACGTGACTCTTGCTGTGGGCTACGTCATTTCTCAGTTAACTATGAAATAGTCACATGGATCAAGAATGCAGATACTTTTATATTCACTTGTCTTTTTATATATCTATATGATTTTGATAAAATAGCATTAGAGAATGTAAGTGGCATGTAAGGGACAACTGAAATTCACCCACATCTTCCCCACTCTCACCCAGCACAAAGGTGCCTCTACTAACATAAATATCCACCATGCCTGTCACATACAATTTTTCTCAGAATAAGCACTCATTGTTACTCCAAGTTCAATGACCCTTAATGTTAATTATGATCAATTTTAATGTTGCTATTGGTTATCAGTGGCCCTATAAATTCTCTTTATGACTTCTCTGCAGACTGAGGCTTTAGGACTTTTCTGCAGACGACTCCCTGGCGGCTTTTCAGAAACTTCCCTTTCTCTTTCCAGTGATTGCTGGTAGCGCACAGAGTCTTTCATCAGCATCTGATGATGGCCAGAACTTAGACACTTGCTTCCTCCTGCAAGGCCATTGCCTACCTCTCTCTGCATTGTGATACATACCATGTGCCGCTCACTCATTACACACACTTACCCTGTGCTTCTAGCATTTTTATCTATCTTGTTACTGAGTAATATTGATTTTTGTCTTCATTAATTCTTCCCAGCACTGCCAATTTTCTTCCTTCTTTGTCTCTGACATCTCTTTTAAAGTCGTGTTCAGTAGGCTTACTTCAGATTTGTTGAGTTCTCACTGAATTTATTTTCCTTTTCCTTAGAAGTTTTATTGAATTTCTCTGATCTACTCCTCCACCTTCTATGGTTGTATCAATCCTGCCCTGACAGGATTGGTTTCTTTCTTTACTCATTCTTTCATCCCAATTTTGTGCAGACTTGGGGCTTGGCACATAGTGTGAACCAACTCTTCCATGCGGTCCAGATACTGACTGTCCTGGGAGCTATCCCTAGACAGCATCCACATCATCGCTTAAGTTGCTGACACAACACAACATTCCTTTTCCACCTCTTCCAACCTCTTTCCAATGTCAAGCAAGGCCTTTTCCTCTGCTTTCCATTGGGCCAGCAAAGGGAAAGTCATGCTCACTGCTCCAGGGACTTTGGTGACTGGCCTTTATTCATGGAGTTACTGGTAGTGTAGCAGGCTTCCCATTGCTTTCCATGAAACTGTTTCCCTTGACTCTAGGTAAAGAGGGCAACAAAAGATCACAGAAACAATTCCCCCAAGACCAGCATGGTGAACCGATGAGTTCATTTGGGTTGCTTACAGGAGCTTGGATCTTTATTTACTTACAAGAAGATGGGAGACTCAAAGGTACCTGCATCACTAATACACAAAGGCTGTGCTCCTATGTATTGTGCATTGTGCATCTGTGGGTTGCCTCGTTACTGAAGAGTCTCCTCTCTCACAGCAATGACTTATTGCTTATATAGCCTCTTATATATGAGTTTCGTGAGCCTCTCCAGTCTCCCCACTCATTCTAGAAGGTAATGTTCCAATCCATAGGAGACAGCTACAGAATGGAAACCTTTAACTTTCATTGTAAGGCTTTGAACGAGGTGTCCTGCATCTCTTGTCTCACTCTACACTCACCCTTCATGAGTAGCTGCTTCTGTGCTTGCCGTGGAGAGGGAAATGGATACCATGGGAAGTTAATGATCTCATACAGTTCGTTAGTATCTGTACTAGGGTGGGTTCCACTCCTAATCTCTGTGATAGCCTAAACCAGTCTATACCAATGCTATCTGTTTGGTCTTCTGCTATTGAACCATCTCCTTCATGTCTTAATTAGAGGGTTTCCTAGTTATTCTCGCCTGTTATATCTTAATATTGTTGCATCACACTCTGTAGAGTTACTCATTTCTCCCAGAGGATTTACTAATAATAACCCTTGTACATTGTGTCCGTTGTTCATTGCATTAGGAGCAAGTGACCAGCAAGCCCCATTTCCCAATTTCCTGTGCTAATAAGGGCAGGCCTCCATTAATTACAGTGCTTTACTCTAACAATCTAATAATGTTCAAATCAAGGTTATTGATCATGTTCCTTTTAATGAATCTGGCTTTGCTGTTGCAGAGCTTTTATTGGATGCTGTCATTTGGGTAAAAACTGCATATTTTCCCATAAGCCTGGATGAACATTGTGCTGGTGTCTATGTTAGCATATTTTTAAGACATGGCTGACTCATGTTGGGACAAGATTGTGATAAATTTAGGGTCTTAGTTTAATAAGATACCACAGTGCATGTCTTGCATGTACCCATGTGTGTGTCTGGCTTTTGGGGTTCTGAGGTCGATGGGTGCCTTCCTCAGTCACTCTTTATGTTATATTTTGAGACAGCATCTCTCATTGAACCTGGGTTTACCAGTTTGTTCAGGCTTGCCTGACCAGAAAGTCCTAGGATCTGTCAGTCTCTGCCTTCTCAGAACTGGGATTATAGGTGTGAGCTGCCACATTTGACCTTTATGTGAGTGCTGGGTATCAAACTCTGGTTCTCATGGTTGCACAGCAAACACCTAGTACCCTGTTAATGATTTTGAATCTGCAATATGAAGCCTTAAATTACACTTATATTACATTATCATTATCAGTTACCTTTTCTGGTTGAGACTGAGTTTTGGTTTAGTGAGCATCAACATTTTTCTTTCTATTGTGTTTTATGAGAGGTTAAGGTTTGTCTTCCAGGTTTGTTTTTTTTTTTCTGACTAAGATATTAGGTATTGCCAATGGTGGGAAGGACAGAAAAGCATTTAAATATTAAAATACTAGTGACCAAGAATCTATCTTCTAGGGAAATTGCAGTGACGATCACTATTGACTATTTTGGTGTATTAAATTTAAATTCTGTGTGTGAACACACACACACGTTTCCTGAGCTGGGAAGATAGGTTTGTGGGTAAAGGGCACTTGCTGTGCACGCATGATTGAGGTCTGATGATCTTGTTTGATCCCAGGCATCTACAGTGGAAGGAAAGAGACCACAAATTGTCATTGGACCCCTACACACACACATGGAGTATGGACACCTGCACTCAGACTCACACTGCACAGATACAACCGTCACCACAATGATAATGTAGAACAAGTAAAAAAAAACACTTTTGATAAGCATTTGCTAAATGGTAATGTAGAATATTGTGATATGGTTTTGTCATAATTTATTAGCCATTCCATTTCTTAGAGTTAGATATGCAAAACCTGCTTTATATATCATGGCCCAATGTACCTATTAATACATTTATAATATCTTTATATGTATTCATGAATATTCTATTTAGATTTATTCTTTTAGAAATTGTGTTTATTATTGTGTGTATGATGTGTGTGTGTGTTTGTCATGATGTCTGTGTACAATGTGTGTGTGTACTATGTGTGTGTACGATGTGTGTGTACACGTTGTGTGTGTATGATGTGTGTGTGTCATGATGTGTGTGTGTGCGATGTGTGTGTGTGTATGATGTGTGTGTGTACAATGTGTGTGTGTACTATGTGTGTACGATGTGTGTGTGTGTCATGATGTGTGTGTTTGTACGATGTGTGTGTATGATGTGTGTGTGTACGATGTGTGTGTGTCATGATGTGTGTGTGTCATGATGTGTGTGTGGAAGTCTAAGGACAATGTCGTAGGGTTGGTGCTTTCCTTCCACTGTAGCAGATTTTCTTCTGGACCACCAAGCAGCTCCGAGATCATGACACAGAGACTTATTATTAGTTATGAACGCTTGGTCTTAGATCTTACTTTAATCAGTTTATCTTTATTTACATTTTGCCTTGGGACTTTTTACCTTTCTTTCTGTGTGTCCTACGTTCACTGCTTTTCATGTCTGACTGGCTCATGGCTGCTTGGCTTCTGGCTCTGGCCATGTTCCTCTCTTTTTCTCTTCTTCTTTCTCGAGATTAGATTATTCTTTCTGCCAGCCAGTTCTGCCTATCCCTCTCCTGCTATTGGCTGTTCAGCTTTTTATTAGACGAATCAGGTGCCTTAGGCAGTCGTGGTGAATCAAATACAACACATTTTTACATAATTAAACAAGTCCAGCACAAACGAAGGTAACTCATCTTTACCATACTAACAAAGGCAGCAGAAACAACTGGACGACATCTGCCTAGTTAAAATAATATTCCACAACATTCCACTGTGCTGTGGGTTTGGGGAAGAACACTCAGGTTATTAAGTCTTTGCCCACCAAACCATCTCTCCAGCCCCTTCCAATGATTTTTCTGAAGGGAAATTGCTAGATCAAAAATCAAGACTACTGGAAGTATGCTTGATATTATTCACATAAGGGAATGTCCATTTCTGTTTTGTTCAAAGACGATTGGAGCCTGGAATTAATACCTCTCATAGGCATAGTATACTCATGTGGTTAATTTCATCACCTAAGCCTAATGATGCTGTTTTCATTTACAAAGTATTTCTTACAGTACCAAAACAGTAATTATTGGAATGAAAATGGTTAAGTTTATTTCATATTTAAAATTACCGTGTAATATGTAAGAATATGTTTACTACATTGACATTATAGGTATCATTATAGGTTTAAAAGGTTGAACCAAAGGACCTGAGCCATGCTATCCAAGTGCTTTACTACTGAGCTACATCTCTAGACCCAAAATTTGTTAACTGAATTTACTAATTTCATTGTCAAGTATTCATGTATATGTGTGTGTGTGCATATGTATTAACACTATAATTTCAGAATGCTGTTCCCAGGATGAGAGAATAGAAATATTTAATCGTGCTTTATTTAACCTTCTCTAATAGAGTTCTTAAACTTTATGATTTAGAATTTATTTTAGAATATAATGTATTCTAAATATTAAAAAATGCTAAACTTAATTTTCCTCTCCACAAATAAAATTGTCTTAGCAATTCTTGTTAATTGAATCTTTCTGTACCCCTTCACCAAACACTTTTTCAACATTGTGTCATGTGCTGATTTCTTATATGTACGAAGATCTGTTTTCTGCTTTATTCTTTTTTATGTTGTTAATCTGGTTTGGGTTTATTCTCTCTCTCTCGTGTGTGTGTGTGTGTGTGTGTGTGTGTGTGAATTAATAACCTTGTTTATGTATCGAGTTAATAACCTTGAGTGTGTGTGTGTGGAGCGTTAATAACCTTGTATATGTGTGTATATGTGTGTGTGTAGAGTTAATAACATTTTGTGTGTGTATGTGTGTGTAGAGTTAATAACCTTGTGTATGTGTGTATGTGTGTGTAGAGTTAGTAACGTGTGTGTGTAGAGTTAATAACCTTGTGTGTGTGTGTGTAGAGTTAATAACCTTGTGTGTGTGTGTCAAGTTAATAACCTTGTGTGTGTGTGTGTGTGTGTGTGTGTGTGTGTGTAGAGTTAATAACCTTGACTGCATTGCTCCTCAATTTCTATTGACCTTGCTTTTGGAGACACAGTGTGTCATGGCCTGGAGCTCACTGAGATGTGCAGCAAATTCCAGGCCTGTGCTTGTTTCTCTCTCCTGAGTACTTGGGGGATTACAGATGTTTTCTGCTATGCATGTTGTTGTTGTTTAAGTAATTTTAATTCGTGTGTGCCTAAGTATTGTCTAAGTATATGTGCAAGTGTGTGTGCACAAGTGTGGGCATGTTCACATGCTAAGGACAGAACAGGCCATCATATTCCTCAGAGCTGAAGCTACAGGTGTTTTTAGGATTTCTGACTTGTTACATTGTTTCTGGAATCCAAAATATTCTCATAATGTACTGCCAAGCTATCTAAACCTTGCCTTTTTTTAAAAAAAAATGTGGAGTCTTAGGATCACACTCTGGTTCTCATGCTTTTGTGAGACACACTTTACCCACGAGTCATTTCCCAAGCCATTTATACTCTTAATTATTATAGCTTTACTAATTTGGGGGAGGTTATTTCCCCTTCTGACTTTTTTTCCGAAACCACTTTAACCTCAGACATTGTCTTTATATGGATCAGAATAATTTGCCAAATTCTTTATATCTGTCACCCCTTACCTCATTTTTCTTACTATAAATCAAAGATAAAATAAAAACAAAATGAGAAGCACAAACAGCTTGGGAATTTTTAATAGAATTGTGTAAAATCAGCCCATTGACTTGGGGCAGACTTGCACTTGGTTTACTACCTGTCTGCCAAGGTATTGTCCTTTTCAACAGAAGCCCCTTGGTTTTCTCTATTTTGGTAATTTTGTCTGGTTGCATGGCCAGTGTGCTTGGCTCAGGCAGGGATGTGGCAGAGGCAGCCTGTGGGATACATGTTGCCAGCAAATGTCACCCAAAGAATGGCTTTCACACTCTTACAGGGCTGCACAATACACCTGAGAAGAATACGCAGCGGACCTTACATAGCACACAGTCCCTGAAATATTTCACTCTCTGGTCCTTTTCTTTTTTTAGATGCTGTGGCTCTTGAGACAGGGTTTCACCATATAGCCCAGGCTGGCTTTGAACTTACAACCCCCCATCTCAGCTCCCTGAGTGCTGGGATAACAGGTTTGTGTTACCATGTGCAGATTTTCTCAAGCCCTTTTCAGAAAACGTTTGTTTAAGGCATGTGGTCCTTGGAGCAGTGTCGTAGGTGCAGAGGGCGTTTGGAGATCATAAATAGGCTACAGTCATTGCTCTCATTCACTTTCTGCCTCTTTGGCATCTTGGCTAGGGAGGTGTTCACTGCTTGCTTTGAGCATTTAAGGCAATGTTTTAAAGATATGGGTGAGTGAATGACTGCAGGGGTTGTCTCTTCTTACCTATGCTTTCTTCTCAATATTTTAAATGATATTTTCATATATTTAAAAAAATGTCTTGAGTGCACATTGTAGAATTCTTTAGCAATGTTTCCCATTTTGAAGGGGCCTGTTGACTCTTGTGGCAATCTCATTGTCATTGCCTGCCGAATACAGTTGCGCTGCTGTTAGTCAGTGTCTGTCCAGATAGAAGGATCCTTGCCATAGAGTTCCCCAGGTCCAGAGGAGGGTTGTGTCATAGACATCTTCTTAACTGCACTGAGGCATTTTAAAAACTTAATGTGATCTGGCCTGTTATACAACGAACTCCCATCTATTATCATTAGACAAAACCCAGGCTCCCAACAACAGGATAATGTATATGTGTGTATATGTGAATAGGATAATGTATATGTGTGTAGAGGAGGATGGGTTTAGGGAGGTGACCACAATGGTTTCACTGAGTATCCCGAGGGATCTTGAAGATTTGCCAAGATCTTGTTGGAGGGAGAGCCAAGCTAAAGGTTAGCAAAG
>LOEQ01003446.1:118538-128879 GCA_001685075.1 Bramus lutescens
TGGCTAGACCTTTTGGGGAAGTTTCTTCTACCTAAGCCAATCTCAGTTTATTTAACATAAATAATAATGGCTGAATAGCACATTAATATAAAAGTTTTAGCACATGATTAATGCATATAAGTGTATATATTTCATAAAGTAGGTAGACATATAAGTAGTTCCTGTTCTATTATTTCATAGCTAGCAAGTGCTACAGGAAGGTGTCGATGCTAAGCATCCATCAGCTTGCTAAAACGCCTTTGGTAGGACCTAGCATCCCTGTGCATCTTTATTCTGTCACCCAGTGCACTGAGCTCTGGATGCTCTCGTTAGCAGACGATGATGCCCTCATCATCTTTGTCCAGTGAGTTCTGTGGACATAGAAGAGGCCATGCTAGTTTCTGGTGGGTGCTATGCTACTTTACCTCCTTGCTGTGTAGTACTTCATTCCGTTCCAAGTCATTAAAACCTAGTCCTACGAAGAATTGTACCTGGACCATCCCAGAGAGTGCATCTCAGCCCTCTGATCACCTGGATCTTGGGGCTGTATGAATTACGGCAGCATCTGGTATATCGTCAGGTCATCAACTCCTTGTACTGTGTCCCGCCCATGGTGGATACTACCCCATGTTTACTGAGAGAACTAATGGACAGTAAGGTTGACACCTTTGGATTATTATCCTAAATCCACATTTGGACACCGCATAATGATACTAAAAGGGATAACATTTATGTTGGTGGCTGCACAAGAACTTTATCTATTTGTTTTTGTTTTTGCTGACAGAGGCTCATGTCAAGAACATCTTAGCTAATGGCATTAATTTCACCCAGACACTTGAATTACAGTCTCAGGATATGCCGTGCTGTGGTCCCACTGTTGCCATGTCTATCTTTCGCAGAACAGATGAGATGACTGGAGGCAACTTCAAACTTATCATGACTCTGTCTCTCAACCCTTGGCAAGACCATAGAGAGGACAGAGCACCGAATGTGGACTTTCCATTGTCTAGACCTAGGAGCAGCACACCAAATACTAGTTCCTACTTCAGTGTTCAAAACCAGACAGAAGGTGCATTCATCAGCAGGGGTATGAGGTGGGCTACTACGTACTGGAAAGGAGAGGAAGACTGAAAATTGATGTGCAACCATGACACTGGCTATCACGAGTATACAGTGCCATTATACAATGACTGTTGTTTTATAGAAAATAAAACTGAGGCCTGGGAATGAGACGATAACTCAGCTAATAAAGTGATTGCTGCATAAACATGAGAACCCGAGTTCATTGTGAGTGATGATTTACATTCAAATACCAAGCACCTAAGTGAACACTGGCATGGTGTCACATGTTTGGAACCCCTGTAATGGGAAGGAAGAGGCGGAAAGATTCAGGGGACAGCTAGTCAGTCAGCCTAACCCACCATGGGAGACCCTGTCTCAAAAGATATGGTGGACAGCAGTCGGAGAAGATTGGGTATTGGCTTTTGGTATCCATGTGTATACATACACACATACACACACACATGCACACAGAGGCATGCGCACACACACATGCATGCATACACACACACACACACACACATACACACGGCCCTGTAACTGTCTGTTACTTGTTAAATATTAGATAACACACATAAGGCAAAGTGAGGCCTTGGTTTTAAATTTCACGATATTAATAAACCATGGAGCACTCCCTTTAAAAAGGAAATTATTTTTTTTTCTTAGAATAGCCTGACTTTAGTGAGGCTGAGAATATCAGTACTGTGTCTGGGCTTGGAGAAGCTAGATTTATAAGACCAATTTCTCTTACTTTCTTACTGGTCCAGGTATTAGAGTCCCCTCTCTGGGATGATAGCCCCACAGGGATAATGGCTATGATGGTGATGTGAACCTTGAGAGGTGTGCAGATGTAGAGATAATTTAAGAGGCATTGGTGGGGACTGACAGCTGGGAGAGGGGCACTATTCTCTCCTTCCCTTCAGATGGTCTCGTCTTCTTCCACTTCCTACCCGGCCCTTGGGAATCCTGGACACAGTTCCAGTGGAAGCTGATGCAGGGGTACTTTTTAAGGATGTGGAGGATGCAGTGACACAGAGAGGCAGGGAAGGGCCAGCTGGTGGCTCAGTACATGCTGAAGTTGGATAACTAGGACTGAATCCTAACGTGATGATGCTTGGTCCCCTACTAACTAGTCAAGGTTTTCCTGCACCTTCTCCTCCAGCTTCCTCCTAGAAGCTGCCAGAAGCTGGGGAGTCCCATTCACCGTGACTTCCTGTGACCCTTCTGTTTTAAACTGATAGCCTGGGGGGGGCGTTGTGTAAGTATATCCTCTTTGGAATTTAGCTCATATCTGCAGCAGGCACCTGCTTTCTGGCATGCTATACAACAATAGCAATATGATGTCTTGCAGTCTGTCCGTGTTGTCACAAATGACAGGGCGTCCTCCTTTCTTATAGTCAGTAGCTTTCCATTGCGTATACAAGTACTACACTGTTTATCCATTCTCTTTTAGTGGGTACTAGGTGGTTTCATCTCCCGGCTATAAACAGTGCTGTAATAAACATGAGAATGAGACCTTTTTGAGATTTGTTGGTATTTTCTCAGTTTTGGTTGACTTACTTTTTACATCTACATTATAACTCCTGCACCTAAGGCTCGTGGAGCGCTGTGGAAAGATTGTAAGAGCCAGAGAAGCAGGCAGTTTGCTGTGAGGTTGTCTCCTAGCAATGTCAGAAGTCCCATCAACACGGCTGTATAAACATGACCCGAACAAGGATGGCGCCAGTAGACGAGCTAATGTGAATGGGGAGCCCATGTGATCTTAATCCTATGCACAGAACTGAGGTAACTAAGGAATGCAGAGCTGGGGAAATAGTCTTCCTCAAGGAGGAGCACACCACTTGCTTAGCCAATGCCAAATGGTTAGCCCTGAAAACAGAGATATGTAAGTACCCCTATACAGACTGAACAGGTTGTATTTATGTATGAAAACATGTGAACATGCATGCTTATGTGTCTGTGTGCCTGAGTGTTTGTGTAAGAAAAATTAAAGAAAAAAGAGGCTATGAATTTGAATGAGAGCAAGGGGTAGGAAGGAGTACAGGGGAGGGTTTAGAGGGGGAAAAGGGTAGGGTAAAATGATGTAATTACATTATAATATAAAAACAAAATGAATACTTAAAAATTGTATGCAATGTACACAAGAATCAAAACATTTTGCACCCCATAAATATGTAGTTATTACATTCACAAAGTGATGTAGCAAGAAAAGTAGCAAGAAAATTGACATTTGGAGTTGACTCTTATGCAGTAGGTTTAACTTTTAGGCTGTTACATTTTTTGTCCAATGCAAATGACTCTTAGAAGTTAGCCGTGCCCTAACAGCGATAAGCTGAACTGCCCATCCTTTTATTTATTTTACCTCTTAAAAGCCAAGGTCCAGCTTTACCATCAGATCAGCCCCTAAGGGAGCTGCTAACTGGATGAGGTGCATTAGATGTAATATGTGTGTGATAATATTAATAGTGTCTGTAAGCTTATTTTCCCTTCTGTGCATGCAGTCACATAAAGTGTAATGCTAACATAAAAGTTTTAAGTGCTTTTATTTTTAATATCAGCCTGTGGGGGAATAATCAAGACCTAACAGAAGGGAAAATGAGGCTTATGACATTATCATGCAAAAAGGAGCATTATCATAAACTAGAGAGAAAAACCACAAAATAGGGGTCCTATCAACTTCATATGCTAAATAAAAAAGAACAATTGGTGTTATTAGTAAAATACTAAAATCGCTAACTCCAAGTGGATGGAAGGAGGGTTTCTGAATGGAAAAGGAGGAGGTTTGGTTTATCTGCAAAAGGCTTTAGGGAAGAGCATTCCCCTGAATGCTACACAAGCAGGTGGTGTGAGCTAAGTCATCACTGTCCCTAAGGAATGACACATTGGGACCATTGTTCCCAGGATTTTGACGAGCTGGAGACATCACTGATACAAGATTTTCATAACCAAGGAAGGACCACAGAAAACTCTGAAAAGAGAGACTCTAGTCACAGATTCAATAGAGAATTCTGCCCCAGGCTCTCTATTGTCTGTGTGGATGTATCATAAATAGACTTCAGATGCTGTGGATGTTGCTTCTGGGAGAGCAAAACCAAGGATATAAACCTCTAAACCACAGGGCTGGAAGATGGCTCAGTTGGTAAAATTCCTTCTGCACAAACATGTGGTTCCAAGATCAGTTTGCATAGCCCAGGAGAAAAGTTGTGTGATCACATGACCCAGGGCTGTGGAGTCACAGGAGGATCCCTGGGGCTGGCTCGATGACTGGCTAACCTGAATTGGTGGACTCCCGGCCAGTGAGAAACCATGTCTTGTTGGACTGTGGACTGAATCCGTCTGTTTCTCTGAGTTCACACTTGAAGCCTTGACTCCTAGTGAGACAGAATTAGGATGGTGAGCAAGACCAAGGATGAGAGTGACTGAGGAGGATGGCCAATGTTGGCTGTGTCCTTCTTGTGCACATGTACACACGTGGATATACACATGCACATACCAAGTGGGTCATTTGGAACCTGGCAGTACTTTCAGACATAGAGAAATACAGAACTTTAAAAGGTCAGCCCTTCTCTTTGAAGTAACCCCAAAATATCAAGGGAGTCGAGATGGTTCCCGAGATTCTTGAAGCTGTGCAGGTAGGAGTTTTGTCTACCTGGAGATACCAAAGATCTGAGGATATCTTAGAGGTGCTAGACAGAGAAGCAAGCTGGATCCACCCTTCCTCCCACCCCCAGGTCCACTTGTGGGCAACTTGCACATAGTGGAGCATGTCAGACCAAATGAGCTGATTTCCTAAGGGCAGCAGGCCAGGAGAGCTTGCCATCTGAGCTGGCAGCAGCAGTGACATCCAGAGATATTAGAGATGAAAATAGGCACCAGGGAAGCTGGACAGGGAAGTATCCTGGGACACCCTGCCCTCGACTCCAGCAAGCAGTCAGCCACAGGAGAAATCACGTGCCATGACATGAGAAGTGAACTGATTGTATTTGTTATTGAATGCAAAAGAGTGGTGTGGGATTCCCCTCTGCATGCTGTGAATATCAATGGTTAATAAAGGAACTGCTTTGGGCCCCACAGCCACTTCACTCAAACGTAATCATGCAAACTTTTGTGGGACTTGAAACATTTAGTTTCCAGACAATAAAGTCCTTATGCAGAGGATGACTGACAGGCCTGTCACTCAAATGCATGTGGAAACTCATTCATTTACAGATGGTGGTTGTTGTGTTCAGCCAAAACAAAATGTTCTACCTTAGGTGACTTAAACAATGGGCATTCATTTCCTCATAGATCTGGAGACTCTAGACGGCAGTTCTCAGCCTGTGGCTTGTGCCCCCTTTGGCAAACCTCCAACTCAAAAATATTTATATTGCAAATCATAACAGTAGCAAAACTACAGGTCTGAAGTAGCAACAAAAATAATTTTATGGTTGGTGTTCACAACAACATAAGGAACTATATTAAGGGGTGCAGCATTAGGAAGGTTGAGAAAACACTGCTCTAGATAAAGATGTGCAGGCATTGAGGACTTCAGGACCACACATGGAGGTTTTCTTTTTGTGTCCTCACATGGCTGGGACAAAGAACAAACTCTCTGGTGTCCCTCCTCACAAAAGTTGTGATCCCTTCCTGGGCACTCCACCCTCATGACCTTACTTAGGCTTCCTTCATACCTGAGGTCCTAATTCTGTCTCACTGGGAGTCAAGGCTTCAAGTGTGAACTCAGAGAAATGGACTGATTCAGTCCATAACAATAAATGACAGCTCAAAACTGGTTCACACAGATGTAAATAGCAAAACAGTTATGGAATAATAAACAAATACTACACAAAGTCTCCAATGTATATTTTAATACTAAGTGAAATCATAAATGTCCTGGATCATTTTTGCAGTTATTAAAAAAATAAAAATAAGCATTTCTATTTTCTGAAAGGTTCCTATGGATCATGTTCCTGTGTCTGCAGAGCTTTGGGCAGTATCTGGAGAGGATGTGCTTCTGCCCAGGGAAGTATATGGACAAACAGGGAAGTGCCCTCCCTGTATCTGGGGAGATGCTGCTCCCTGAGTAAGCCTTACTACCGCAGAGTTGGGTCTCCTTCCTAGGGTAGAGTAGTGCCAAACCCAGAATCTAGTGCCTATTTTACAAGATGGCCACGGCAAGTTGCCACAACCTGAGTGGATTAAATAACGAAAGTAGGTTGTTTTCCGCCAGTGAGACAGCTCCGCGGGTTAAGGAACCTCCCTCCAAGACCAGCTCAGTTCTGCTCCTAGGTCCTCCACACACAAGGAGAGAATCACTCCCTCAGGCTGTCCTCTGACCTTGACTCACATCCCTTGACACGTGTGCAATCACATGCATTGTAGTCACACAAATAAACAATACATAAATGTAAAAGTGTGTTATCTCATGGATGTGGGCACTAGAAGTCTGAGATCTGAGGATAAAAGTCTGAAAGGTGCAAAAGGCCCTTTGTAAACCACAGGGCCAAACCAGTTCTTGACTTTCGAGCTCCAGGTGGTGGCGGTGGGTTCTCAGCCTTCCTTTGCTTGGGACAGAGACTGTAGGGATGTTGAACCCTTCAAACCTACAATATACTCCTCCTTTTTATAAGTCTTATGTATTTTGTTACAGTAATGGAAAGCTGACTAAGAATTTCTCAGGATTAAGGGACCCTTCTCCACTATGGCTTCATACTGCCTAATTACATCTGTAACCATCTTTATTTCCTATAAGGTCTTATTTTCGGATAACAGATTAGGATTTCAACATATGCCTCTTTATAAAAAGATTTTCTTTATTATACAGAGTTACATAAGGAGATCTCTATATGTATATACATCTGAAACAACCTACCCCCAAATCTGGCTCCCCTCCTTTCCTTGGACCTTGCTCCTCTTTCCTTCCCTAGGATCTCATATGTTTGACTCTATAAACTCTAGGATCCACAGTGATCTTCCTGAGACTGACTCAGCTACTTTGTAGTCACCCGCAGTGGCATCCGTTCCCCATCAACGGCACAGCTATTCTTCTTTGAGCTTCTTCTTTCTGTGTGCCTTTGCTGATGCCCCTGCTGGCTTCCCTCTGTCAACTGCTGTGGTTGTGCTGCGGTCTCTGCTGATATACAAGTGGCTCTGTTTCTTTTAGAGATGCCATTCAGCACCTGACAGAGCAGTGCACAACTTTAGATCTTTGGTGAAGATTAGGACATTTTTTTTTAACTTTTCTCAGCCTCCAACTCCTTTTAAAGGAGCCCCCAGCAGAGCAAACATTACTCTGCCTAGATCTATGAATGCAGTGGTGAGAATTTCCTTAGCGCTGTGGAGACTTGAATGCTTTGTTTTGCTGGAAGCTTCTCACACGGAAGGAAGTTGCAATGTGGCATACAGAAATGCCTAGATTCCTTCTTGGTTAAAAGCAGAGGCACTGAGAGGTACTCCCCTAAATGCAGCCTTCAGACACAAAGAGAAGCTCTTCCAAATGTTATGCTTATTTCTGCCTGGCTCACTCTGGCCTTGCTTTAAATGCTTTACCATTTGGTTTGCAAAGGCTTTCAGGCATCTTTGCCACCTAATTATGGACACTTCCAAAGCCTTTCAGGGACTGTCAGAAACAGCAGATACGCAGTTGAGGAGAAAGATTTGTTTTATAGGGTTTCATTTTGCCTGTTAAGAGTGGGCACATAAAACAGGCCATTTACGAAGGCAAGAACTTTGCCAGTAGTTTCTTCAGGGTAGATGTGTTATGTGACTTTTGATTATGTTAAGTCTCACAGACATGAAGTCGTAACGATGGAAAGTTCCCATTTGCGAAAAATGTCAAATGGAATGGTTGCTTTTCAAGAACATTTTTTCTTTTGCACATCATTGCCTAAATCTTTGTAGAGTTGATGAACATCAAAGCCACCATGTAAACACGCAGGTGTGAAACGTAGCTCTGAGAACCACTAAGAAAACATCAGTATTTGAAAAATTAAGCCACAGCAGGTGTGGTAATACATAGCAAAAACGTTCTTCCCATTTATCCTGTTGCTCCAATTTACACACACACGTGTTAGTGAGAATCTGGACATGGCAGTAAGGAAAGGAAAACCCAGACCCCATCCCTACCCTCCATACTGCCACATTCCACATGGTTTTGTGTCCCCAGAATAGCCTGATGTAATTTAGGGTGCCACGAATGCTCGCTTAAAGCTGAGCAGAGCTTGTAGAAGAGTCCCATCCTGAAGTGTCTATCAAGTCCCTTTGGGAAGCTGGTTTTTATCTCTGTGCGTCAGGTGTCTGCTGCCACTGGATGCGCTTCAGGGCGCCAGGCATGGAAGGGCAAACAAAGGCATGGAGATCTGGCTCCCTGAAGCGCCTCATATGTCAGGTACCATATAGCACCAATCCTGCCCTTAGCAATAAGAAGTCATTGTTTTAAATAATTTTGCTCTTTCAGCAGAGATGAGATTTCAAAAAATGATAATTATGGGATGAATTTAAAAGATCTTCTTTGGACAGTTTAGAAAAGATACATTTATTTAAAACAAGCTAACACTATAACCCTACTAGAAGGGCAGAAATCTAAAGTACTGACAATGGCAAATTCTTCATGGATGTGGGGCAGGATATGTTCTTATTCACAGCTGAGGGCAATGGGAAATTGTACAGTTGCTTCCAAATATAATCTGTCCCTCCCCTGCTTCCCTCTCTTCCCCATCTCTTAATTTAACATAGCTGAAATGGTGCACCTTCTTGCAACGTTCTGGCCAGAAGTCCAAATAAGAACTTCATAAAAACCCTATAGACTATTCAGAGACTATTTGCAGTTATACCAGACAGTAATCTTGAAACTTAACCATCATTTGAGTTTTACAGGATCCCATAGAAAGATCATCGCCCCCAGGACAGCTGGAAGTAATTCTAGTAGACATCGGCCCTTCTTACAACAAGTTTGTCCTCAGGGTTAGAGACATCAATTAAGGGTAGATTATAACTGGTATAGGGCTGGGGGTTGGGGTGGAAATTTTGTAGGCCTGGGGATGTCATAAAAAAAGGAAATTGAATGGAATAATAGATTAGTGTGAGCTTACTCACACTAATAATAATAATAGTGGGTAATAGAGTGAATAATTGTGAGCTATTATTTATAGTCAATTTAAATTGGTATAGATTCTTAAATATAATACAAATTTAAACTATATTTGTTATATTGAATATGCTCCTATTGCTGTTTATATTTGTACACCTATGCAAAGCTATTTTGTTATATTGTATGTATGCATGCTTCTACCTCTGTTTAAGACATTTTGTATATTGATAAAATTTTGAGTGTATTTATCATATTGCATTATACATTTCTACCTCTGAGCAAGATACTTATACATTGTTTATATTTTGATGTTATTGTCCTTATTTGCTGCACAGTTGTTTAAGATTATTTAGTATTCTAATATGAAGTCTTAGTCTTTGAGCTATATAAGTAGTAAGAATTATAGTTCAATAGTCATCAATGTTTGTCATACTTATAGTTAGACTAATCAGGTTATAGGGATTGTATTCTGCATAGATAGGTAACCTTCAACCACTTCAAAGAACTGTAGAATATCACATTTAAATAACTTAAGGTTTTGTTGAGATGAGACATGATTACTCCTGGCAGCACTGATCTGTTCTCAAGAGAATGTTGAGCACCAAAGACACTCACTTGGAGCTTCTTTCTTCTTGGCAAAACTTGTCTTTGGGAAAGAAACTGCCCATGCCTCAATGCATGGAGTACATACTGGACAAGCAGACTGCCAAAACTTGCCAAGACAAGACAAGACAGTTTTGAAAACTTTCCTGCTTCTAAAAATGGTCTGTCAGTTACTCTTGGCCTTAGCCAAAGTTGTTTACTCCAACACCGCAAATGAGACTTTTGGTGATTGCCCAGGTAGCCAGTTGTCTCTGTCATCTACTGCACATTTTGGAAGCTGCTTGATTGCACTTCCTGCCTACTCAAGTAATATTATTTCCCTTCTCAGGTCTTCAATGGGGTTGAAAACTATATAATTGTAGTTACTTTCCTCTTATGACTTAGCCGAATCATTTCTGATACAAGATTTAGACTCTTTAGGATAGAATAATTATTGAAATATTTAGCATGTGTTTCTTGCTTAATACTGTTTATGCTGGTTGTAATTCTAATTTTATACTTGATATTTCTTCTTATTGTATATAGTTTTGCATTGGGTTTAGAACTCTCTTATTTAGACAAAAGAGGGAGGTGATGGAGAACTTCCTTCAGCCAATGGCCTTTGAGAGGCTGGACCAGGTTGGGCGTATCTT
>LOEQ01003446.1:140269-159282 GCA_001685075.1 Bramus lutescens
AGAGAGAGAGAGAGAGAGAGAGAGAGAGAAGGTGGAGTCAGGGAGAAGCTGTGTTGCCTCTGACCCCAGAGCCAGCCGAAACTTTGCTGATAGGCCACAACCTCGTGGAGATGGCTTAGTTTAGGCTATAGGAGCTAGATAGAGAATACACTTAAGCTATTGGCCAAGCAGTGTTTTAATTAATACAATTTTGTGTAATTATTTCAGGTCTGAGCAACCGGGAATAAACAAGCAGCCTCTGCCAACACTACCAGGAATTAAATAAATAACATGTTAGCATAAGGTAAAGCAACTTTATGTGAAGATACCATAACATATAAAAGTATGTAAGTCAAAATGAATGAAAAGTAACTTAATGAAGTTACTTCAGGAAGCCGTTCTCAGGAGGCTGCTTTTGCTTAAAATGTCCTTGGGACTTCTTATTCAGAGTTATCTTGAGCATGTTGCAGAGATTTTTGGTTTGCCTTTTTTTAAAAAAACAAGCACTGGTAAATTGATGTCTCTTTAGCAGAGGTCCATGAACAAAGTGAACATATATCCGAACTATATTATTGTCCTGCTCATTTATTTAATGTAGTTACTCTGCTTATGATAGAAATTTAGGTTTCTTTGGCAAACAGAAAAGACTATTTTAAAAATTTCACATTTGTGTACCGTATTTATGTCTTTTGCCCCCTCCTCATCTCTTCAACCCCTTCTGAGCTTGGCATCAAACTCGTAAATTCACTCATGAATTCATGTGTTGTTTCACTCACTCACTCACTCACTCACTCACTCACTCACTCACTCACTCACTCACTCACTCATACATGCACTCACACACAAAAACAATATATCTAAACATTAACATAACAGTATATGTAATACTAACCTTCTGAGTCCATTTAGAGTTGCTTCTTTGTCTAGGATTTCCAGGCTGACCACTTGGCCTGGATAATCCATTAGGGGCTCATCCCTGGTGAAGACACATTCTCCCTCTCTCAGTAGTTCTTAATTTAGTATTCATTTAGGGGAAGGCCTAGTGAGATTTCCCTCTTCCATGTTGACATGTCAACCGGTGTTGTCATTTTCAGGTCTTGTTTAGGTTGCCGTTGTTGAAGTGTTATGGGGAAGGCTGTGTGTCGTTTCCAGAAGATATAATGTTAAATGTATATATACACTATCATCTATAACAGTCAAAAGACTTCATTCAAATGTCACAGTGGATTTTCCTGGTCATTTTACAGTCTTTCTGCCTTCTCTTGTGAGATATTCTCAGAGCTTTTTGAGATTCCCCTATCAGTTCCTTGGGATGGAATTTCCCACTCCCATTTCTGATTCCTGTAATCACTTGGAGAAAGCTGTGGCTTCAAAGATTATCCTTGATTTATTTTAGACTTCTGATCATCCCGTTCTTACTAGAGAAAAGTATCACAACGAATAGCCAAATAATATCCCTTAATTTAATAGAATATTATTTTGAAATGTCCCTTTCCCAGAGTGAACAAAGCCATAGAACCACTTCTTGAGTTGAAAAAAATTAAAATAAATGAATATCATTTTATAATACATTTATAGAACCTTATATATCATACGTATTTTTCTATTTTCTATATTAGTGAAAAGATTTCAGGCAAAACCCAGTATCTTGAATACATAGTGTGAAATACTTAATGTCAACAAAACCCCCACATAAACATGGAACTTTCCTTGGCAGTCAAGATAAGAGATTCTCTCACAGCATGTGCATATTGCATGAAGATGAAGCTCTATGAATGTGCCTTATGCTTTACCTGTTTCACTTAATATCATGTCATGAATACATTGCCATTTCAATAGTACTTTATTACACTTAAATATTTTATTGAGAATTTTGTGCAATGTAAGTATGTTCACCATCTCTCCCCAAACTCTTCCAAGATCCAACCCCCTTCCCTCTTCATCCAGTCTGTGCTGCACAAATATTTTTGTATACGTGGCCTTCTACTGGAGTGTGCTTGATGTATTAGGACTTAGCTCTTAGAGAAAAATAACCTTCCCTCTTCCAGAAGCTAGAGATTTCCCAAAATCTTCTTGGTCAGGGATGAGACTTCATGCCCAGCTCCCCTTTCCATGCTGGGGTTTGGTCTGGCTTAGCTTGCACCCGTGTTGGACGTGCTGTTGGAACCGCCGAGCTCACATAGGCAGCTGCCTTGATGTGTCCAGAAGGTGTGGTTTCCTTGCTCTCAGCCACCTCCTCTGTTTTTCCCACAATGATCCCTGAGCCTCGGGAGGAGGGGTCTGGTTTGTACGTTTCCTTTAGGGCTGAACATTCTGCCGTCTCTTATTCTCTGCACCTTGACTACTTTGGGGTCCACTGCAAAACTTCTTTGAGGAAGGTTGAGAGATGCCTTAACGTATGAGTACAATGATGACTCATTAGGACTTGCTTTAATGCTATGTCCCCTTAGCTTTCAGTGGTTGTGTTCCATTCCATCATGCAGATCCATGCTGCATGGATGCTTTGCCACCAGCTTCACAGCAGACAATAGGGCTGCACCCTTAACGCTAAGATTATCACTAAAATAAACTGTCCAGTTGTGTTGGCATGGAATGAAGTTTGTATCTAGGTGGAGTTAGGGGAGGGTGGTGAATTTCATTACTAAACAATGTATAAAATTCTTAAAGAATTAATAAAATATATTATAAAAAGGAATGAATACAGCATATTGCCCAGGGCTGGGTTGTAGCTCAGCCACAGGGACTTCCTTAGCATGTGCAAGGCTCTGAGTTTAATCTCCAGCACCAACCACCAAAATAAACCAACAAATAAACAAAAATGTACAAAATATGTTATCTATGTAAGCCTAAATTTATTTGCAAATTAAAATAAATATACAAATATTTTTAGCTTTCACATAAAAACAGGTTTGGTCAATTTAAAATAAACTATTTTATTAAAAAATGGAATTTTCACTTTTAGCAAAGTTGACATTTTTCATGTATTCATCCTATTCTTTAGTCTCAAATTCTGCTCTATTTAATATAAATATTACCACCCAAATGTTCTGGTCATTCCTGATTCTCTAGATTCATTATTTTCTTATGTTTTTAAGCCATGTGGGTATCAGCCTCTTCTGCAAGCAGCATAGAGTTAGGTATCCTTTGACAGAGGCGTTAGCCTGTTCACATTCGTTATTATGCTTTGGTCTTTGAAACCTTTTTACTTTGTATGCTCCTTACTAGTTCCTATTGCTCAATTCCTATATTATATTCATGTTTCTATTTTGGAATTGTGAAAGGCAAACAGCTGATGTTCAATACAATGGTGCTAATTTTACTGTTTAAAAAAATAAAAATTGGAGTTGGTTGTGGTAGTACCTGCTTATAATCCCAGTATTTAGGAATGGTGACAGAGGGATTAGAATTTCATGGCTAGCCTTGACTATACAGTGAGTTTGAGGCCAACCTGGGTTATATGAAACCCCACTTTACACCATAAAATAAACAAAAATTGGGTTGACTCATATTTGCTCTGAAGGTTAATCTAAAAATAAAAAGGGCCAAAAGAAACCATGAGCAATGGGGAATTGTTGGAATAAGCACTGGTTGTCATAGAAGTCTGCTCTAAAGGGCAAAACTCATTTGATTTGAAACTGTTGACATTTTTACGTTAAAAAAAATAGTGCTATATATCAGGCTTCTTAAAATTTTTCCTACTTAGGTTTCCTTTTCACTCAATAAATTGTTACATGACTCCAGGAAAACAGATATATAACATAGGTCTGCAAGCCAAAGGTGACTGGTGATTAATCATAAAGAAATGTGGTTTAAAGTGATTTTTGGTACAACATTTAATTTTCTAAAATGAAATGACACTGCTTGTTTATATTTACATAACAAATTAAATTTTAGGTAAATATTTGGTACTGTGGGCCATAGAAAGTTCAACATTTTTCAATTCATTAATACATGTATAATTGGCATTGCTGAGAACATGCTTTGCATAAACACAGAGTAAAAAGCAGTGTTAGTATGGGATTTTCCAGTCTCAAGCCAAAATTATTTTAGTGATTTTTTTCATGAGCCTTAGTTCAGCTACTCAGACAACAGTTTTAAAAGTCAGACATCTAATACATATTATCTGGAGATATATTAACACAATGCTTACATGCTGAGAAATGACAGTAGGAAAATGTTTAAAGTCTTGTTTCCCATAATTAAACCATTATGTTTCCACATGAGAAAAACTCTTGATATGTACAGTAAAAGCACTGAAACCCAGAGCATCCTATAATCTTAAGTCTAGTTGAGGTGATTCAGGCAATGTTTGGGTTGGAGGAATCCACTATTCTGAGCTCATGTCCTGTGCTCAGAACCAAGGTTCCAGAAGTCATGTGACACAACACTGGTGAGCGATGCCAAGGACACTTCAGATCCACTTTGGGGTTGATTTGGAATTAACTGTTGGTTTTTTGCTATTTAGAAACCTTTATAGTTGCCAAATTTTATGACTCTTATGTTCAGTTTCATGGCCTCATGTGGGGTAACAATTCACAATTTAAAAAGTATAGTGTATTAAGGTCATCTTAAAAACATGTTGCTCCACCAATTTGACCCTTTGTTTACTTCAAGAATCTAAAATAAAAATAATAGCTATGAAACTCAAGCCAGGCCTCTGTCTCTGCTGTGCACCCAGGATCCTTTATCACTGACTGCTCAGTCATGCATAGATGGACAGTAACCAATGAAAGGAAAACATTGGCTCGTTAGACTTTCCATGAATCTTTTTACTTCTTCGATTCAGTTTCTCATTTCAAAGTTTAAGAGTGCGGGGCATATGTGTCACGATGTCAGAGGGCTTTTAATCTTCTGTGATCAAAAATTATTAAGTATGTAGTGGAATAACTTTGGAATCAAGCCTCATATAGAACAAGAATCACAAAAGCAATGCAATGTATATATATATATATAATTTTTAAAATGTGTGTGCGTGTGCACTCATGTGTGTGCATGTGCCTGTGTGTGCAGGTGCTCTCAGAAGCCAGACACATCAGATCCTCCTGCAGTTATAGGCAGTAGTGAGCCACCTGACATAAGTGTTGCATATTAAATCTGGGTCCTAGATAAGAGCGGTATGTCTGTGGAACACAGAACCATCATCTCTCTAACCTCTATAATGTTTTTTTTAAGGGATAAAAGATTGTAAGATGACCCAAAGTTCTGCATCTTGATCCAAATGGTGGCTATGCATTTATAACAATGTGTAAAATTCCATGGAGCTAAGAAGGTGTGATGTGGGATTCCCCTCTGTATGCTGTGATTACCATTGATGAATAAAGGAACTGCTTTGGACCTATAGCAGGGCAGAGCAGAACTAGGTGGGGAAAACTAAACTGAATGCTGAGAGAAAGAAGGGCGGAGTCAGATAGAAGCCAGAGACAGACACGGGAACTTTACCCAGTAAGCCACAGCCATGTGGCGATACACAGATTAATAGAAATGGACTAAATTAGATGCAAAAGCTAGCTAATAAGACGGTAGAACTAATGGACCAAGCAATGATTAATTAATACAGTCTCTGTGTGGTTATTTTGGGAGTTTGGGCAGTCGGGAAATGAATAAGCACCCTCCTATAACAGAGGTGTGCTTTACAGACACCTGTAAAAGATGAACTGCAAGATGTTGGGTGATACAATGGGAATCCCACAGGGAAAGGCTAGTAAGACAGCAGCCCCTAGTGGCCTTGGAGTCCCAAGCCCATTATCTCACCTGATGAGTCTCAGGTGAGAAAAGATGAGCTTATAAGGTCTATTCAGTGAGGCCACAGGGAGTTCTGAATGAGTGACAGGGTAGAGAGAGCACTTGGTCCTGGGTGATTGAGAGTTACATTTTAAAAGAACGTAAAGAGTATTATACAGATGAGCTCAGTTTCCCATCATCTTTTTGGAATCACCCCACAGTCAATAAAGCATAGACATCTCAGTGGTAAAGAGACTGAAGGAAAAGACAGATGTATTTTATTAATGGCATTGCAAATTCCTCGTATCACTTTTTTGGGGGAGTCACCTGGCAATTTGTAATAAGACACAGAGCTGATCATAGTTTTTAAGTTGTTAATTCCCTACTTCAGACTGTAGCCTAAGGAAATAGCTCAACAAACCCCACAAGATTTATTTACTTAATGCTTCTCTGGCTTATACTAAAGCGTGGAAACAAGTGGCTGAATGATGGCTAATTAAACCGTCTTAGCAGCACAGCGGGATAGTGCTCCACCGGAAATGGCAGATAAATGGCCTAAGGACATACATAGAAAAGTCAAGCAAAAAATTAGGAAATAGTGTGCCGTGGCAAACACTGAACACATAAAACACGGTTACACCGTGATAAAGGTTGCCAGGGAACTGTGAGTCACTGCTGTGGTCTAGGGATGGTGGGATCTACACTTTGAGGTTTGGTTTGAAATAGTATCATGGCTGCTAAATAAGTTCATCAAGGAACCCAAACATATAAATCATATGTCCGGAGATAAGACAGTGTCTATGAAAATGGTATGTAAAGCGCAGAATAAGGCATCTGTGCAGGTAGAGGGTGGGACAGAGATTATGTTCCTTGTGATTGTAGAGTTTGAGCAAACCATGTGTTGTGAAAATAGTTACCACACTGAAGAAATGCGTTTTCCAAAAATAGTTTTTCAATTTGGCTAAATTCCCAAAATAATGAAATGAAAATTCATGAGAGAAGTTGTTCCAGAGATGGCAAGTTTCAGTCGGCTGCTCTGTTATTTTTTCCTCAAGCTTTTTCCCTTCTCTCCCCTTTGTCATGATGGAAGGGTAGACTTTCTACATCCTGAGGTGCTTTAAAATCTCTTTATTTTCTCTCTCTCTCTCTCTCTCTCTCTCTCTCTCTCTCCCTCCCCCCTCCTTCCCTCTCCCTCTCCAAGGTTTACAAAATCCATCCACTTAACAAGAGAACATGATTCGTTTTTTAGTGCAAAGAGCAAACACACACGGTAGAGCCCAGCCAGGACTGGAACTACAGGGCAAGCATAGCAACAGCACCCCAAGCACCAGCGTTCGCTCCTGGATGCAGGGAGCATGGGATGGTGACAGGGCAGGAGGTGGGGGTGGAGGTGAGTGTGTGGTGGGGGCTGGGTTGAGGTCGCACATTCCTCTTTTTCTACCCCCAGAAGGTTCAAATCAATACTTTTGTGTATTGATTTTGAAATGAAAAACGTTAGGGTACCAGGATAGCATGGCAGTCCCTGGGGGGGGCCCTCTTCCTTTTGAGGTGTTCCCTGTGAACAGATTATTTTTGAAAAATGATGATGAATCTTGCTGAGTATGGGAGGTCTCCAGGTCTTTCAGGAAGAGTCAAAGCTTTGTACTTGGCTTGTATTGTTATCCTGGAGACACCAATACTTGTTGACTCATGTTGTGATGGTAGGAAGGATTCCCTGAAGGAAACTTGAAGGAGTCTAGAACTATTAGTCTAAAACTTTAAAGTTTTCTAAAGAGAAAATAGATTCAAGGATGAAAGATGACTCACCCACATTTACAGCCACCAGATAGGATGTGGCCCAAAGCATTTCTGAGGATTTCTGCCCACTCTGTTGCCTCCACTCCTTGCTGTAGCACCCCAGTCTTCCATGATCACCTCACGACTGGCCTCTTCTGTAGCCACACAGATGACTACCATCCAGGTTTGAAGTGTAGCTGATGACTGTTTAATGCACAAAGAGCCTCTTGAAGTCATGAGAGGCATGAGTCAGCAAGTCATAAAACACAGCGCCAGCCCAGGATCTCATGTTTGCTTTCTTTGTTTGTCTACCAGAGGGGAGAAGTTTAACTTCCAGCGTCCAACTGTGGTGTCATACTACCTGGAAGGGCATATGACCCTAAGCAAGGTTTTTGAACTTTCTGAACCATAGAGTCCTCACCTGCACTCTGGGGTTTTATATCTGTCCCTACTTTCTAGATGTGTTGATTGAAATTATTTGAAATAATCTGTTAAGGTGGGGCCCTGCCTTATCAAGAGCAGTCAATATAAATGTCAGCTGCTGTTTTACTCAAGGGGGCAGTTAGAATGATAGACGCTCCGATCTTAGGAAAACGGTGCTATAGTTTTAAAAAGTTGTTACATTCATAATAATTGGAGGGAGTGGAGAACACATGGTACAGTGCCTCAGAGGAGGCCAGAGGACAAATCGCAGGGAGACAGTGCGGCAATGTTGGCATCAAGAACTTTACCCACTGACCCAGATCAACAGCCCACAACTCTTTACATTTTGTGGGGGCAGAGTATTGTTCAGGAACAATTATTGGTGCTTTAAAGTCTTTTATGAGGTTCTCTTTTACCTCATCTTTTTAACAGGACATACCAAGAACTAAAACCTATTTTAATGATTTAACAATATATTGTTAAATGGTGTAGGAGGTCCTTCTATTTGTTGTTGCTTTCATTGGTTTAAAAAAAAAACCTTCTGTGGGCCTTTTGATAGGGCAGAACTTAGGAAGGCAGGAAAGACAGAACTGAATGCTGGGAGAAAGAAGGGCAGAGTTGGAGAGAAGCCATGGAGCTGCCACTGGAGATAGACGTGCTGAGACTTTGTTGGTAGGCCACAACCTCGTGGTGATATACAGATTAATATAAATTGGTTAAATTAATATATAACAGTTAGCCAATAAGAAGTTAGAGCTAATGGGCCAAGCAGTGATTTAATGAATACAATTTCTGTGTGGTTATTTTAGGGCTAAGCTAGCCAGGTGGCTGGGAATAACAAGCGGCCCCTCCTCCTCTTATAGTTAAACATCAAAGAACCCTGAACTTATGTGGAATTTTATTGCTATGTTCTATACATGGTAAACACGTTTTTATACAGAAATGATAGATTCCTTGTGGCAATATTCATTTGCATTTTGAGGGCAGTTTTGTTAAATGATACATATGTACAATTAATATTAATGTTTATTTATTTGAAACATGAGGTAAATATTTTTTTTACATCTCTGGTTTAAACTCTACTCCTCTATAATCCTTCCACCAACCAGCCCAAGCCAGTGGATTAATTGAATAAAGTCTATTATATAAACATTTACACAAGGTTTAAATTTTCATGATGAAGTATTTATTTTGTAACATCATAGTCCATATCTGAAGCTATGAATGGCAGCTTCTCAACCCTCTTGTAGGTGAAACACGATATGGAATAAACTGAGAAATGGATACAGCAAACCTAATGCATCTTCAGGATAACGAAGGCTCATCTGTATACAAGTATATTGTTGTAGTTGTAGTGACTTTTTTTACTAGTATCATGGTATCTCTCAGCAAGGACATGCCCACATCTGGGAAGATGGCAAAATTGCTACTCAAAAACAACAAAACAAAACAAAACAAAAAACACATGTCCGTTCAACTTTGATGAAAGGTTGACTTTCTCCATCTGTCAGTGTCACCTGTCCTGTGAGTACAACAGATCAGGATTTGGTCCTAGCAGCAGAGTCTTGGACGTGTGTAGTCAGACAGAATCATAAAGAAGCCTGAGAGAGCAAACCTTACCCATTCTATCTCTTGTTCTGGGCACTTGTCCTGAGTGCTCACACCTGAGAAAGCTGGGATTAGAGCATCTGGAGAGCACGGCAGTGGTGGAGCTGCCTGTGCTGATCTGAGAGGTGCGGCAAGGATTCTAGCAGACGGATTTTCTGTGGTGTCATAAAGGGCACGACTGTTCCCTGTCCTGTAAAGGAATCTGAGGATGGATGGTCTATCTGATCCAGGCTGTAGTTTGTAAGTGATTTACTCAATGTCATCTGAATACCTAATGGCAAACCTAAAACTGCTTTGACTTTTAGTGTTTGTTTCATAATTTTCTATGTCTGATGCTTATGTATGGCTGTCCAGCTGTCTGTGCAAGGCAGAGGTCAATGTTGGGTGTCTTCCTCAATACCTCTCTACCTGAATTTTTAAAATGGGGTTTCTCATGGAACCTGGAGTCAACAAGCCGCAGGGATTCTCCTGCCTTTGTCTCTCCAGGGCCAGGATTGTAGGCACATGAGCTTACACCTAGCTTTTGTGTGTGTGCTGAGGATCTAAGCAGTCCTTATGTTAACATGGCAAGTACTTTGTCAGCTGAGCAGTCTCTGAAGCGTCGGCCTGGCAGACTGTCACCCAGCCCTGTGTCTCCCCATTGTACCCTCTGCTCTATTGGGGCTCTATCTGTGTGCATTGTGTATTTTTTTTCTTTGGGTTGTCTCTGTTGCCTGGGCCATTGCATGCCAAACGACTTGTTGTTGATCACTGTGTCTTCTGTGGATGACTTACTTTTCTTTGAGAAATGGGGAAAGCCCACCCTGAGAGGTGTATTTGGTCAATAGAAAAATGTGTTACAATTGCCTATTCTACATTAGTGAATCTGAATAAATCGTTATACTCAGAAAGTTCATAACCTTACGTGTTCGAGTCCCTCTCTCCTAGTCGTCACGGTAAGCTATACTGCTGCCCATCTCTCTTGTTCCTTCAGCTTGTTCCCCTCTGTAACTAATGTAGCTGGACTAGGAATCAACAGGCAAGGCTCCTGTGCCCTCACTGAAAATCACTGATGTCCTATCTCCTCATTTCACAGAACTTGACTGGACACTCATAGATGCTTAGGACTTGCATAAAGCTGTAGTCAGTTACCTACTAAAGAGGACAGGCCAGGTCTCTGGTTCTGGATGGTATTAAATGCTGCTGATTTCCCTGGAGCATTGTTCATGCCTCACTAATATCTTGGTTGTTAGCGGAGGCAGCCCAGAAGGGTTCCCTGGAAGAAGGTGTCTAGCACAAAGACTACATGTGACTATAGCGATGGTGTTCCAGACTGCCTGCTGGGAAGCAGCTCTCTTTAGAAGGAAGAGCTGGCTAGAGTTACCCTGCTGTATCTTAACTGGTTTGGGAGAAAGATTGTTTTTGGTCTTAACTAAAGCAAACAGAAGAACTTAGTTTCTTTAGAAAACTAATTACAACTTGGACTGTGGTTTCATTAGTATCTCTTTAAGCACCCCAAGCCCCCCCCCTCTACATTTCTAGATGTCAATTGATTTGAAACATTTTAATTTTTTGTACATTAGTGGTTTGTTAAATTCTGTGTGCCCTGTGTGTGCCTGGTGCCTGCAGAGCCCAGAGGAGGGTATGAAATTCTCTAGACTGGAGCTGTGGATGGTTGTGAGTCACCAGATAGGTGCTGCAAACTGAATGCAGGTCCTTTGCAAGGCAGCAAGCACTCTTAAGGCCGTTTATCTGGCTCCTAACGCTGTGTGCATTAAAGGACAGCAGATGATTAAGCAGCATAATTGTTTATCTCCAGCGATCAATGTGAGAAACTGAAGGAAATAAGTGTGGCACACTTCAGTGGAAGGATTATGAAGAAGATTTTTTTTTAAATGTGTGTCTATACTTTCTGGATCAGGAACACAAAGTTCATCCTGTTTTTTCCATTTCACAGAACGACAAAAGAGTCACCCATTGGAGTAGGGGTCATAACTTTGGAAATCAGCTCTGCCCTAAAACACACCATTTACAGTCAATTATTCAGTGTGGAAGGAATGCAGTTGAGAGTATGGTAGCAAGCTTCTTTCAATGCTTAGTGTCCCAGCATTCTTTCTTTTCTGAAACATAGTTTTGAAAAAGATGATAATTTTAGAAGCTGGGCACACAATGCTGATCCTGTTCCCAGCTTTGGCTCCCAGTGCCGACAAGTAGGGAACTCCACTGACCCATATTTAAAATGTTTTCACTCAGGATTCAAATAAATTCAGATTCTTATAAAGAAAGATCAGGTGGATCCTGGGAAGACTGTGTCCTGAAGGCCTCAGTGACAGTCTTTGGATGCTGGTGGCATCTCTTCCTGGTCACTGGTCTTTGCCAGCTACTGGTCTGTGGACCCTATCTCCCTTACTAAAGACCCGCACAAGAGACAGACCATCTTAGTTCTTTTCCTGTTCTTGGATTAAAACACCTTGACAAAAGAAATTTAAGGGAGAATGGCTTATTTTGGTTTATAGGTCTGAGGTATATAATCAATCATGGTGTGGGAGTCATGGCAACAGGCAAGAGAAGCTGGTCACATTTCATCCACACTAAGAAAGCAGAGAGAATAGAAAATGGGGCTGGGCCATAAAACCTCAGGTCTTACACACAGTGATCCATTTCCTCTAGTGAGGCTCTATTTCCTATCCACAGCTTTCTGAAACAGAGTTGACAGCTGGGACCAAGTATTTAGCCATGTCAGCCAATGGGGGGCATTTCACGTTGGAATCACAGCCAGGGCCTTCACAGGCAGTGTCAAGCATTGGAAAGAGGAAAGCTTGCTTTTCTCCAGCATTTTGGCTTTGAATTAAAATTTTAAAACCTCCTTTACCATATATTAACCATACAGGTTTTTTAACCTCCTTCCATTACCCATAATGCATGTGTACTTAGTGTCGCTGAGACTACTGAATGGCTTCCTAAGCAACGCAGTAGTGAGGTCGAGGGCACGCTGCCTGCCTCTGGTTGAACACACCCCTTCTCTTTAACACATCTACTGTTTATCTTCTGAAAATGTTCCCTGAGCTGTTTTTGCTTCGGTCCTGGTCATGCTCTTGGTTTGCTGGCAATTCTGCATTCTTGTATTGTACTTTCCTCTACCAGCTTGGGAGGACTTCTCTTTGGAGGAACAAGAAGCTTGGGATTACTAAAGAGATTATTCACTTCCCAGAGCCTAGGAGCAGAGTTTTAATGTGTTCTCTTCCCAGAAACAGAGCAAGGAGCTGGGCTGTCCTCTGATTCCAACCTGCCTAGTAGCAAGGTCTCAGAGCTGGCTGAATGTGGACAACTGTGTGCATATAAAATGACTGAAGGTTTCTGTTCTAGCTGCTGGCAGGAGCGAGGAATGACTGAGTTTATTAATGATCTTGCAGGGCTCCGAGCTGACAGTCTATTTGTTTTTATTATGTAAACCAGCGTAGTTTGGGATTATGCAGATTTCCACCTTTTTACTTAGAAGGCAAAGCATATTCATTAAGGATATCAATAAAGACCAAGCTGGTGATTGAGTCTCCATAGCTGTCCCCTGCATGCTGAAAGACAGAAAACTTAAGGGGCTGAGAGAATGAGAGATTGATTGGAAGGCAAATTATAAACCCATTCCAGCTCTTGGCCTGCAGGCTGGGAAGTAACATTATTTGTTGTCAGGGATGGAAAACAACTCAGATTCAGGTCCAAGCGATTATTCCACGTTGACACGGCTGCCTGTCTGCCAAGTGCAGCTCCATTTAGACATAGATTAATTAGGCTGGCAGAGGGGGATGCAGGCTCTGAGAGCAGTGCTGAAGCAGGCTGTTCTGCCCGAGTCTCCACTTTGGAGGTCTGGAGATTTGCCCCCCAGGAAGCTGACAACCCACTTTCATTGCTAAACCCCCAGCAAACCCGGGTGAGAGACTGTGGATCGAAAACACTGTGCATGTCTACCTGCTTTCTTAACGCCAACAAGTCAGAGAAAAACCTTCAAACTTAGTTACTGCCAGACTGTCCCCATGGAGACGTGGGGGACCAGCTAGCAACCTGTACACTTGAGTGGCTTATCAGTCTTTCCTTTGGCCTTGAATAAACCACGCTGGACTTTTATTATTCCCTCATGTGACATAGAAGTGGTAGTGTATACACTCACATGGATATAGTATGCCCATTACTTGAATTATGGGACATATGGAATAAAAATAAGGAAAATTCTTGGGGGAAGTGAGCCCCAAGGTAGATCACTGGAAACAGTATATTACAGGCTCAACAAGAGGGCTTTTGAGCCTTACTAGAATCTTCCTTACAAGGAGTCTTTGACCTGTACATCTTTCACATTTTGCTTGTCTCTCAGCTGACTTCTGTTTGTTTCCTCAAGGCATGGGACAGTGTGGGGGTCCATTCGTAACTCACCCCACCAAGAACTTACTGAGGGCAAGATGGCAGTGGAGAGCGGGGACTGGGCAGAGGGGTTCCTGCCCTCGGGTTGGGGTGGGGAGCTTGGAGATTATCAACAACACCCAGTCCATTCTCTCCAGCGTTCTGGGCTCCATGGCAGAGTTCCATCCCGCCAGCATAGTAACCCCTATGGACTCTGCGGCAGCGCGGGTTGCTGCTGTTGAGAGCTGTGGTGGGCAGTGGCAGTGCGACTCTGAAAGGAAATCCTTGTAAGCGTGTGGATTCTCCCCTCTTCACGAAAACTCAGATGAGGATTTTTCTCATTTACTGTTAACACTTCATCGCACGGATCTTTCCCCCCAGCGGTGGCGCTGAGCGGTACGCGGTGCTAGCAGAAGGGGGCGGTACTTTCTCTCTGGACCCTGACTGGAAGCCCAGTGCGACTCCAGGGCAGTCAGCAACAGAAGCAGATGTGTGGCAGAGCAGCTGTGTGTCTTTCTTTCTGCCAAGGTTAGTTTGTTTGGGGTTGTTCTTTTCCACGTGGGAGCGCGGTGTTTGGCCTTCCTCTTTCCTCAGCGGGGCTTTCGCGCGTTTAAATGTTGATGGTTTCATTTTTAAAAACAAATAGTTTGCATTTACTTATTAAAAGAAGAAGGGGGGATACTCTACTGCTTTGGAGTGGGATAATATGTCCAGATGAATTGTGAATTAAATACTAAATCACAGGCATTTTGCCGCTATTAAATCTTACCTATATATAAAGCATGGAAATTTACAAGGGTTACCTCCTATTTCATTTTTCCTTACCATTTCAGACTCTTTTCCATTACAAGGAGAGAAGCCAGGATCGTTTTTAGCCACTGAAGGACTAATATAGCCCTCATTCGTGCAGGTAAGTGGTCTGTTTAACACAGGTGAAAACATACCTTATATGATCTGCACCACTGGGACCTCCCAACTGTGTGCAGCCTGTGTTCAATTCATTTAACTTTTAATAGTTACATTAATGAAAAGTACTTTCAAGGTATCAGTATTTTTTAAGTAGCTCCATTACTTTGATTTGAATCTTCTCATTCATTGGCTATAATCTCTGTTTCACTGTCAAAACTCTTTTGCTGTTTCTGTCTTCCTAGATTATCAATCAACAGCAGAGCTAGAAGGACTTTATATTTCTTTATATATAAAAAATACTGTCCACTTCATGAGGAACATAGTTGAGACAGGATATTAACCTTTCTGAAATATTCATCCTGCTACCAAATGGGTACAGTGATAATTGTTAAAGTAAAATGGTTTGGCAAGATGAATGCCCCCTTGTCACGTCCCTGAGGGTGCTCAGTGGAAATATTCGAGAATGGCTTCTTTATGAATACATACTGCAAAATCTTCCATAGCCTGTTTTGCTCTTCTAACCAATAATTTTTGGTTTCTTTGTTATAAGACATTTAATTACAACTGGCAAGAGTAATGTTTTATAAAATATAATTTCAGAACTTCAGAAGCTAAGGGAGGAGATTAGGAGTTCAGGATCATCCTTAACTACCTAGCAAGGTCCTGGCAAGCCTGGGCTACAGGAAGTCCTCCTCAGTGCAAAGAAGAGCCTCTGAGACAACATTAGCATTGTGGAGTGAATGGGCAGCTGTGCACCTGGAACATTTCTTTTGGATCTCTAGAAATGCAGACGAAAAGTAGACAGAAATGAAGGCTGCTGAGCTGTGCCACAAGACACCTTCAGCTGAGAAAAGCGCTATTTTCCTTAAACCGCTTTAATAGAGCTTTTGTTCGTGATTTTCCATTATTGAGCAGGGGAGGGCAGGTTTCTAGCACTGTTATCCTGATTAAGATAAAAGAGTAGAGGTTAAGGTGCCTTCCTTGGTTTTACATTAATTAACTGCCTTGTATGAAGATGATGGAAAAAATGGGGTTTTAAAAGGGACCATATCTGAGTTGTTTATAGTAGAAAACATATACACAAGCTCAACCAGAAGGGAGTCATATGAACACAATAAATGAGATTACTTTTTCACAAACTCTTCTCCGAGTAGCAAGTCAAGGAGCTGTGGAGACTGACTGGGGCCAACTTCAGGGCACAGAGAATGGCTCTCATCTTGAGTTTTAGGATGCTTAATGTTTTCAAGAATGGCTTGGATGGAGTAAAAGAGAATACTGTCATTTAAAAATCCCCCGTGCCATCACTGTTAAAGCCTTGAGATGGCAAGAAGGATCCAAGGTGAAAATTAGCAGGAGAAGCAATCAAAAGCTGAACAAAGTCTATGTGGGGAAGGTACAGAGCTAGGGGATGTTTGTGGCCTAAAGCTGTTGGGGTAGTAAGACAGGGCGGGGCCTGGGTGGTGGAGGGTGGGCTGTAGGACGTACATTGGATATGAATAGCCGTTATAATTCTGTTGAAATCTAGTACAGCACCAGGGAGATATCGCCATTGAGCCAGGAAGCCTGCTAGGTGAGTGCTAGTTTGGGAGGGTTGCCAGCTGCTCTGCACTTCACTGTCCTGACTCTGGCTTGAACATCTGCAGCAGTGATGGGCAGGTGCTTCACATAGCACAGGACCGGACAACATGGAATCCCATATGCAAAGGGTTAATTCTCATTTCAGACATTTAATAGCAGTAGGCCATTCATGTTTTACAGTGGAAATATCCTTGTGTCCTGTATTGTTCTTCTTGTTATGGTGATGGAATAGCTGTCTGAACATCTTCAGAGAGGAAGGTTTGGTGCTGGCACATCACTCTAGACATACAATCTGTCGTGGCGGCACAGGGACGACGGCAGAAGATGCTATGGCTGTGGTTGTAGGAGTATGAAGTAGACGGCTCCATCATAGGGGCAGTCAGGAAGTATGGGGCAGGAACTTGAGGGATTTCTAATTCATAAACCTCACCCCAGAGATCTAAATCAAGATTCTGTAGCGAAAAGATCCCACAGCCTCCCCAAAATGACAATGCCCCCATAGGAAGAGTAGTGTGCAGGAAACAACTTCAAACGGTCACAGCGAGTAAGGAGGAAGGGACAAGAGCAGGGGCCAGGAGGTGGGACCTTACTAGAAGGATCCGACTAGTTGGGGGACCTAGTATCCAAACACACAAGCTGATGGAGCTGCCGCACAGTCAAAGCATAATTCGGTCCTACATGCCTTCATCCTGGAGCCTGCCCCAAGGTGGTCTCTTCTCAGTGAATATCCCTTGCCACAGTTTTATCCTCACTCGCTGCTAGCTGCAGTTCACTGATGGATTTCCCGCACCTGCATTTCCATACCCAGAATTCCAGTCTTGTTAAGGAAGAGCTTTGCTCTTCTCCAGAGTGCAGCCTTACCCCTGCTTACACCTTCATGCCCTTGGTCACACTGGTCTCATCTTCCCACCTTCTGACCCCTGCTCTTGTTTGTTCCTCCCCTACTCACCATGACTGTTTGGAGCTGTTGACCTCCACGCCAGTCATCCTGCCAAGTTGCTGTCCTCTTGTAACCCCTCAGGGAGCTCTCACTCATGCTTTAAAGCTTCCTTCCATAGCGGCCCACACAGCACAGCATCCTACACTGACATGGCTTAGCTCTGACAGCCAGGCCGTATCTGTAGTGAAGGGGTGAATGGGTGGATGGAAAAGTTAATGAAGGGCTAGCTCATTCCTGAACAGTCTCCTCTCACTGTATTCCCCTGGCACCTTTGCTCTGTCTTTTCCTGGGGAGACATTAACAAGCATCTATTCACCCCAGGTAAAGCAACAATGACAGACAACTAAACCAATGAGTTTACTGGGGTCACTTAGAGGAATAAGGATGAGTGGTCACATACCGGACCGTGGGTGACTCACGTGGAGCTCCATCACTATCCCAGGAAGAGTGATGACTCAGAAGTTACATCCTGGGGGTTTCCTGCACAATTGCCAGTCATCTCCATAGAAGAGTCTCCTCTCCCTCAGCAAATGCTTATGGTTTTGTTTTCATAACCTTATCGTGGGGCCCTTGTGAATTTTAACATTTCTGAGTTTCCCAAGACTGGTAAGCTTTCCGAGTCTCTCTCCTCCCTCCAGGAGGGAGTGTCTCGGCTATGCTACATCCTTTGACATTCTGTCCATGGGCACGCCCTCTCACTGCGTCCATAGTGCTGTTCTGAGCTCATCCTGTCCTCTGCCTTGTTTCAGTGGGCCAGCTCTTCCAGTGGCTTCTTGAGAACAGCAATTTTGTTTGTAGATATCTAACCTTGTAAGTCTTTGCTATTCTTCCACAAGTTAAAAAAATAAAACAGCAAAACCCCACAACTACCAAGCAGCATAAAGTGGAAAAGAAAGTAGATGTTAGGAGTAAGGGTTACTACATACTTCATGATGACATTGTTGCTAATGACAAAGGTGGTCCTGGGAAGATGGCTCCGTGGGCAAAGGGCTTCTGACACGGTCTCCCAGTGTGGATCCTCTGCACCCACGTGCAAGACAGGCGAGAAACTGTGTAGCTCTCATCCCAGAACTTCCTGGTTAGAGAGTCTAGCAAAAAGAGCAAGTTCTAGGTTTAATGAAGTACCCTACCTCGAAAAGTAAGGGAGGGAACATCAGAGGAAGACTTTCAGAGTTTAGCAGCGTGGGTTTGTGGAGATCGTACTTCATTCTCATCTTCAGGGGTTGCTCTGATGTTTTCTATCAGTGGGACTTCCCCTCCTCCCCCTTTATCTTCTCATTGTCTGGTCTCCCTTGGGACTCGGCTGATAAGAAGGGATGGAGGTTGTGACATGAACCTTTCCTTTTAAAAATCCCCTGTGGGTAGGGCTGCTGCATCTCTCTTATGTTTTGTTGTGGATAGTCATCTACTCATTATATAGCATAGTTTGGGCACCATTGACCTCAGAAGAGACACGGTCTCTGTTTCCAGGATCTAGTGGATATCAGTTGAGATCTGTCTGAGGATGATTTATGGTTGTGAAAATTCTCTTCAGAGCCTGGCACTGTCAGCATTTTTGTTTGCTCAGTTTGGTACTATTCCCACCTGGCCTCTTCCCTTCTTCTTCTTGTTCTTGTTCTTGTTCTTGTTCTTCTTGTTCTTCTTCTTCTTCTTGTTCTTCTTCTTCTTCTTCTTCTTCTTCTTCTTCTTCTTCTTCTTCTTCTTCTTCTTC
>LOEQ01003446.1:171273-188050 GCA_001685075.1 Bramus lutescens
CTCCCTCCCTCCTTCCTCCTTCCTTCCTTCCATGGGTCTGGGGACTGACCTCAGGTCCATATGCTCACACAGCAGTTTACTGATTGAGCTGTTTTCCCAGTGCCATCTTGTAAAAATCTCTGAGATACCAAGTGTATTTGCTAAAGGGAATTGACCTTTTGGTGGTGCAGAGGTCCCCTACCTTCCCATTCCTCTCCTTGTATTCTAGCTAGAGCTCTGGCACAGCTCTGTGGCAAATCTGGACTTGAAGGCCACCAGAAGGGTGTAAAGTTCAGGGAGAACAATGCCAAGGGGCTTTCCAAAGCCAGTGCTGCTGAGGCCTGAGGCTCTGCTTTGTCAATACAACCTGTGATTGGGTAAGGCATCGGCAGCTTGGAGGCTCTGGTAGAGAAATGGGCTTTGTTGTGGTTCTTTTCATCTTAGACTTGGTGCTTCACTGTTCTCTAGAATCTCTCCCATCAGCATGTTGTCACGAGAAACCACGTAAGAAACAGTGTAGCTAATTAGCAGGTTTTCCTAGTCACCCTATCAGGTAATTGATAGGAAGATGGTAAAAGGATGATCTTTTCCAAGAGGGCTCACAGGTAGGAACACATACACTCAGCGGGTTACAGGGATTGACTTGAAAACCCACAAGCAGCTAAATACTTTTTCAGAGGAAGGAGATTGATAAGGTCAATTTGTGTATCACCTGCAATCATACGCAGTCACACCCTGCCGCTGTTTCCATGTGCCCCTGAAGGTTCACATGTTGGAAACATAGTTCCCCAAAAGTCAAATGCTAAGGTTATTTTAGCAAGTTTTAAGTTTTGAGTCTCGGGTATTTTGTCGTAGCAATAGAAAATGGATGGAGACATTAGTCATGGAAGCGGTCGCTTCTTTTAAACATGAGGCTGGAAGAGACTCTTTGCCCATTTGAGTTCTCAGTTATGGATTGATTTGCCGTAGGGTAGGCCAGAAGAAGGGAAGACAGTTGCTATAGAGTGTTCCAAGTGCTGGGTGACCTATTCTACATATAACTCCCTCCTTATTATCTTCTCAGCCCTCGAGGGTAGTTGTTATTAGCTCCTTTAATGAAGATGAGATACGGAGGCCCAGATAAAATAGTGTACCCAAGGATACAGAGCTAGAGAGTGATGGCAATAGAATTCAAATTTAAGTCTACTCAGCTTTAAAGTCCACTTTGATGTCTGCTGCTCCAGTCTACTGCCTACAGCCATCACTCATCCTTGTGGCCACCGGTCTTGCTTCAGCAGATCTTTGTAATACAACAGATGGTAAATTAGAACTATGAAATGAAAAAAAGGAGCTGCCCTATGAAATGCCTGCCTGCTGATTGCGTACAGTGACTAGCATGGATGAAGACTGTGTTATGTTTGCAGTCACGATACATCCCTCTGATTTCTTTTTTCAAGACAGGATTTCTCTGTTGCTTTGGAGCCTGCCCTGGAACAAGCTCTGTAGACCATGCTGGACTTGAATTCACAGAGATCCCGCCTGTCTCTGCTTCCCCAAGTGCTGGGATTGAAGACATGTGCCACCACTGCCTGATGGACTTCCTCTGATTTTTGAATAGCAGTTAATGGTGTTCATTAGCTCTGTGACTGAAGCCTAGAATTTAAGTGGCATTAGCTAGAATTTTATAATGGTGTAAAGAGTTCCTTAGAGAAGATAAACAATTGCTGTGTAACATAAAAGCTAATATCACTATAATAAATATTAATTTAATAAGGATACCAGTTATGTTAGCTTGAGATTTCTCTTTAGTCAAATATCCAGGTATAGTATTAAGTATCTCCAAAGTCTAATTACAACAAATAACATCACTTAGGAGGCACACGATTCTAAACATATGAATTTAAAGACCATACGACGTCTCAAATGTTAGCTTAGAGGTAACTATTTTGTTTGACTCTGTTGGGTGGATTGTCTTCAAATCTTTCACAGCTAGTGGATGGGAGACATGGACTCCTCATCGTAGACTGTGTCATATTACACTGGACCATTGTGTGTGGAGGACTGTGTGCTAGTATGGTTGTGCATCTCTGAAAGTACGTATAGGTAGTGTGTTACATTGGAGCATTGCGTGTGCCCGTGTGCTTATGCATGTGTGTGACTATGTGTAGATAGTGCTGATTACATTTGAGTATTGCGTGTGTCCGTGTGCTTATGCATGTGTACGACTATGTGTAGATAGTTCCGACTACATTTGAGTATTGCATGTGCCCATGTGCTTATGCATGTGTGTGACTATGTGTAGATAGTTCCGATTACATTTGAGTATTGCATGTGTCCGTGTGCTTATGCATGTGTGCAACTATGTGTGAATAGTGCTGAGTACATTTGAGTATTGCATGTGCCTGTGTGCTTATGCATGTGTGCAACTATGTGTAGATAGTTCCGATTACATTTGAGTATTGCATGTGTCCGTGTGCTTATGCATGTGTGTGACTATGTGTAGATAGTTACCATTACATTTGAGTATTGCATGTGCCCGTGTGCTTATGCATGTGTGCGACTATGTGTAGATAGTTCCAATTACATTTGAGTATTGCGTGTGTCCTTTGTACATTTCTTGCAAAGTTCAGTGGACAACCTCAAGTGTTACTCGTCAGCTGCTGTTCACTTTTATTTCCCTGAGACAGCATCTCTTCCTGGCCCACAACTGATGAAACAGGCTAGGCTGCCTGGCCCACAAGCCCCAGGTATCAAACAACCCCCGCCCCACTCAGTATAGTAACCACGGGAGTATGCCAGAGCACCTGGCTTTTTTAAAAACAGGTTCTGGGGATCAAACTCAAGTCGTTACTGAGTAAGCCCCCCTTCCACCCTTGATGCGTTTTAAAGAAACAGGATAGCCAAGCCTATTTTGTGCAGGCTATTAGGTTTGGCACGGTTTGCATTTCTAACGTGTCAGCTAATCATATTAGAAACAGAGACACACCCTGCAGGCTGCAGAGTGGTGGTGGCTCATGCTCAGACCATTGGCCCGAGTCCTTGCAAACTTACCTTTCTAACTGTGAGCCTAGCCATTGATGGCAGAGCCATCCAGCCCATGTTCTCACAAACCCAGGGAAAGGGTACCTTTACTTACTAGGACAGTATCTAAAATGTCCCCAGCCTCCAAATGAAGGCGTGTGTGGTGTCTGGGAACAGGCATGGTCTTGAAAGAGGGTGAAGTTCTGGCAGAGTTGAATTTTCTAGTCTCCTTTTGTTGGTCCTATCATTTCCAAGACTCAACTGGATAATAGAGAGAACTGAGACAGTACTTGAACCAGTAAAACCCTTACCTTTAAATATAGCTACACGAATGCTTTCCTGCTTCGATTCATTCTCTGTCCAGAAAGATAATGTTCTGAGTTGAGAGAAGTGTAACAGACTTCTGAGTCCTTTATCAGCTAAATACCCACTGTCTACATGATAAGAGACCAGTCTAACCATACAAGATAATTGTTGGCTTTTATTTCCTTCCTTAAGAAGAAATGATGAGTATGGACTGCTATGTTGCTGGTCCTCAGTGAAGGATGCTGAGTATGAGCTGCTATGTTGCTGGTCCTCAGTGAAGGATGCTGAGTATGAGCTGCTATGCTAATGAGTGAAGGATGCTGAGTATGAGCTACCTCCTACTCTGTCCTAGATACTCTTTTTTTCGGGGGGGGGTGTTGGTGTGTAACTTTATTTTAATGCTAAAGTCCTGTTTCTTTTTAATATATTTTTTATCTGGATACAGTTTCCTTTCCCTGTACTCCTCCAGGTTACTGCACATCTCTCTCCCATTCAGATCCATTCCCTTTCTGTCTCTCATTAGAAAAGAACAGGCTTCTAGGTGATAACAACCAAACATAACAAAGTAAAATAGAATAAGATAAAACAAAAGGCATCATATTAAGGTTGAACAAGGCAAGCCAACAGAAAAATAAATGATCCCCATGAGAAGGCACAAAAATCAGAGACCCAATTGTTTGCACACTCAGGAGTCCCATAAAAGTACTGAACTAAAAACTATTTTAGTGTGTGTGTGTGTGTGTGTGTGTGTGTGTGTGTGTGTCACACACACCACAGAGGACCTGGTGCAGACCTGTGCTTGCTGCTTCAGTCTCTGTGAGTTATTTCTCCCCTGGCTCTTGCACGCTGTTTTCTCTTCTGCAGGTTCCCAGAAGTCTGAAGGGAGACATTCAATGAAGAATCCCCTTTAGAGCTGTGTGTTCTAAGGTTTCCTTCTCTGCACAATGTCTTGCTGTGGGTCTCTGTATTGGTTCTTATCTAGTCCTTGCTGTTCTTGAGTTATTTTTCTTTAGGTAAAATACTCTCTTGTTTTCTTAAATTCCTCCTAAATGGAGTTTGAGGTGCTCACTCCAGAGCTTGGTGTCCCTCCTCAGTTTTAGAGATTTCCCAGCGGCTGTCTGTGAAACTCTTGCTCCTCCTTGACCTTCTCTTCTCCCTCTGGGACTCTAGGTGTGTGTCCCATGTGGCACCAAACTCATTTCTATGGTTTTTCTTTCCTCTCAGTGCTTCTGATTAAATATTTTATATTGCCATCTATTTCTCTGGAGTAGGTTCGCTCTTGCAAAGCTATCTATATTTCTTGTAATTGTTATAGTTCCCTATGAGTTTTTAAAATATAGATGAGTAGGATCTGGTAAAAAATTTTTCCATCTCTATTTTCCAAGCATAGTAATTATAGCATTTGATTCAGCTGGGATCCTCTGTTACCTGTCTTCCCTCCTCTTGGTTTTGGCCATTTGCTCTCATTTCTTATTGCTATTTGTAATTTTTATCAGATACTCTATTTTATATTAAAATTAGAGAAGGCTAGGGAGGCACAACCGATAAGAGCATTGGTGACCTGAGTGCCCTTCCCAGTGCCCACATGGCAGTTCCCACCCATCTGTGACTGCAGTCCCCTGGTATCTAATGTCCTTCTCTGGGTACTGCACAGGCGTTGCATTCACATAATGTACAGACATTCACATGGTACACTGACATTCACATGGTACACAGACACTCACATGGTACACGGACATTCACATGGTACACAAACGTTCACATGGTACACAGGTGTTCACATGGTGCACAGACATTCACATGGTTCACAGACATTCACATGGTACACAGATGTTCACATGGTGCACAGACATTCACATGGTACACAGACATCCACATGGTACACAGACGTTCACATGGTGCACAGACATTCACATGGTACACAGACACATGGTACACAGACATTCACATGGTGTACAGACGTTCACATGGTGTACAGACGTTCACATGGTACACAGACATTCACATGGTACACAGATGTTCACATGGTGCACAGACATTCACATGGTACACAGACGTTCACAAGGTACACAGGCATTCACATGGTACACAAATATTCACATGACACACAGACATTCACATGGTACACAGACGTTCACATGGCGCACAGACCTTCACATGGTACACAGACATTCACTTGGTACACAGACCTTCACATGGCACACAGATGTTCACATGGTTCGCAGATGTTCACGTGGCACACAGACATTCACATGGTACACAGACCTTCACATGGTACACAGACATTCACATGGTACACAGATGTTCACATGGTGCACAGACATTCACATGGTACACAGACGTTCACATGGTACACAGACGTTCACATGGTACACAGACATTCACATGGTACACAGATGTTCACATGGCGCACAGACATTCACATGGTACACAGATGTTCACAAGATACACAGACATATATGCAGGTGAAGCACCCATCCATACACATTAAAAAACAAGAAAGAAAAAATAGTAAATGTATAGTACTTGCATGCTGGTGTCCTTGGGAAAAGGATTTAATTGTTCCCTGTGGAAGACAGCAGAATAAAGCTGTTCATTTAGAGCCATTCAGTTATTTCAAAGACCAGAGTAGGAAGTTGAGTTTGGTCTGGTATTGTTTTTTTGATTCCCAAGGCACAGCCCATTGAGACCTTGCCTGAAATCACGTGGTGCTTACTAATGCCCTTGGTAGACCCTGATTCCTTCAGTTTCCAAGTAAACTGCAATAACTAAAGCTTCTGCTTGGGACTTTAGACCCTTGACTCACAGCTTTAGATTTAGCAAATACTGTCCTTCTCTCTGGGTCCTTGGCACTCCAAGTCCTGTTTGTGCTGGCTGACCTCAATTTCACTTTCGTCTCCTCAGCCTGGCGAGGCTCCTAAGCTATGGACCATCTAGAAACTGATCGACACAAGAAGCAAGAGGCAAAAGGAGAGGTCCGTCCTGTGTGTTTTGGGGGTTCCCTCACTGTTTGTCCTGATGGAAGAGGGGTGCTTCAGTCAGCACTTACTTTTTTGTCTCAGCTTTTTCTTCTCTTTCATCCAACATTTGTAACTGTTCTCAGTGGATAGTTTGTGGAGTTTTTCCATTGTAGTTTGAAATTACGCAATCTCAGGCTTTCCTTGACTACCAGGTGTGAGGTAGTTTATGGATTTAGAACAAAGGTTTTCCTTAGGAATGAAGGGCGTGTAAAATATTCTAACTATACTCAAGATAAAATCAAGGTATTTTTATTTAGTTGTTGGCTTCTTTTTTGTAACTGAATAGGCTAGAGGCTGAAGGCAATGGTAGAGTTTCCACCACTGAGGACTTCTCTGTCTTGTAGTAGAAACAGCAATTTATTGCTTATCTCCATCAAAATGTGCACCTCCCTCTGTATAATTACGGGTTGCTATAAGTTCTTCAGAAGGAAATAAAGGATATTTTGGAACGGAGTTAGAAAGCAATGGGCCGGGAGAAAAGGTTTTCGAGAAAGTGTTCACTTAGCAGTTTTGGCTGAGAACTAAATATTGGAAGTAATTATCCAAGCAGAAAGGACTTTTTAGAAACAATAGTAGAAGCACAGGCTCTGAACCAAGAACTTGGTTTATTGGAAAACTTATAGCTTATCAGTGTGTACCTGCAATTCTGGGGTGAAGACGAGGGACAATGTGGGCAGTGGGGACAGAGGGAAGGAGCTGGAGCTGAATTGGGGCCTTTATAATTCCTCCCAAATGCAGTTGAAGCCACGCCATATCCAAGATTCAGGTCTTTTATTATACCTTAATCACCCCAGAAGCTATGTGGGCATCGTGAGACTAGAAGAGAAGGTCTGTGTAGGAAATGTTAATAGAAAGAACATATTAAGTTGGCAAGAACAGACTTGATCTTAACTGAAAAGCAGAGACGTGGATGATACTGTAAAGACTGTAGATGGTGGTTTACTCTAAATGGGACAGACACTGGATGCTAAACATCTTCCTCTTGGGTGAGATGACAGATATACAAATATAGGAAGGGTCTCAGGAAGCTCCTGAGTGTGACATGTGCTTGCTACACTGGATTATCACAGCTCTTGCTGTTGACCATAGCTCATGTAGCACGGCTGGAATTTGAGAGACATATATATTAAATGATAAACGCCAGTGACAAACTATGTACCTAGGCAAATCCAATTTAGCAGTGGGATCTGTGAGTTCTATATTGCACTGTGCTTCAAGGGTGGCCTCTGCATGCTGCCCGCACCTGAACTTAAAGGCGGTATCTGATCTGGAAGCAGCCGCCAGCCCTCTACAGACTGGAGGCAAGCTAGCACACCGCGTCAGTTTTTCCACTGCCCCATCGGTGCAGCCACACCTACAGGGCCGGTCTATGCTGAACTCCGCCAAGCTCTTTGTTCACATTTGAACTGTGTGGCAAGGGGCCGGGAAACTGCTGGGAGGCGGTAACAGCTTCATCTCGCCCCGGGCCCTGAGTGCTCCAGGGGATCTGGGAATCATCTCAGCCCCTCTCATCCTACAGTTATAGTCACAATAGCTTAGCTACACACACTGCTGCTGTTTCTCAGTCAGTGTATGGGAAGTGGCAGATCCTGGCCCCTTCCCCATTCCATGTCATTTAAATCCAGGAGGGCGTGCTCTACTTGATTTAGTATTTTCACTGCCTGTGTTGCTAACTGCCTGCTTTAGCTAACTTGTTGCTAACTTCTCATTGCTGTGACCAGATGCCAGGCAAGAAGCAGTTTAAGAGAGGAATTTATTTTGTTTCACCATTGGAGAGTAACGGTCTATCATGGTGGGAAGGGTATCTCAGCAGGAGTATGAGACAGCTGATCTCCCTGTAGCTGTGTGTGTGTGTGTGTGTGTGTGTGTGTGTGTGTGTAGGTATTTGTACACATGCCCAAAGGACAATCTTTGTTATCATCCTATTGCAGGAGTCAGCCATGATAAACTAAATAGGAACAGATCACCCAAAGGAAGTTCTTTACTTCCAACCATTATCACCTGCCAGAGTAGGACTCAGCCATTGATAAATTTAATAGAGGCCTGAGTCTCAGTGGTTTACCCAGCAATACCTGGTTGCAAGAAGGTCCACAAACTGAGATTACCCTAACACCACCCAAGAACAGACCATCCAAAGGAAATGCCTAACATTCCAGCCGCTGTAGATAGGATCACTGCCAGAACACACTCACCAGGACACCCCTAGACAAATGTCAGCTAATCAGGGGTCTTGAACCTCAGAAACCCCTCACCCCACCTTTACTACTGTAAAAACTCTAACTGAGCTCGGGGCTCTCCGTTTATTTCAGTACGTTGGACAATGCAGAGAGACCGAGTTTGCAAGCTTGCATAAAATAAAGGCTCTTTGCATTTACATACGAGACTCCTTGTTGGCTTTTGCGGGGACTTTGCAGATTTGGGCATAACACTGTCTCATTTGAGATAGAGCCTCTCTTGGCCAGAGCTTGCATAAAATAAAGGCTCTTTGCGTTTACATACGAGCATCCTTGTTGGCTTTTGCGGGGACTTTGTGGATTTGGGCATAACACTATCTCATTTGAAATAGAGCCTCTCTTGGCCGGAGCTTGCTGATTACTGAGCCTGGCTGGCTGGTGAACTCCAGGGATCTTCCTTCCCTGAGCTGGGATTATAAACACCTCGCACTGAGGATCAGATTATGCTTGTAAGGCAGACACTTAACTGAGCTGTTTCTGTAGCTCAATTTCTTTCTTCTTCCTTCCTTCCTTCCTTCCTTTCTTCCTTCCTTCCTTCCTTCCTTCCTTCCTTCCTTCTTTCTTTCTTTCTACCCAGATCTTAGCACACAGGGTCCTGTCTACATTCAGGGTGATTTTCACTCATCAGTTAAGCCTCTCTGGAAACACCCTCACAGCCCTGCCCAGAGCTGTGTCTTCTAGGTGAGACTTTGTGAAAAATCACACCACAGCTGTTTTGTTCCCTGAGAGTAGGACTGGTGTACACTTCAGCAAGGCTGGCGACATCTCCCAAACTATTGCTAGATGAAAAATGAGGCACAACTTGGCCAAACTTCTTTTTCTAGTTAAAAATAAAAAGAAGCCAAGACGGAGGTGATGGGCTTTTTCTTATCAGAGCAATCTTTGTGAGCAAAGTTACTCCTCTCTCTTTTCTACAAGGAATTATAGAGGTTAGTAGGGATTGAATGGTTCCCAGCTTCGGACTTAAGCAAAGATGGAGGGCAAGTGGATGTTCGTATACCCATGGGAACCTGGGAGCCTGCTGTGTGCTCTCTAACTGGGTGTCATCTCAGATTGTGAGTTCTGGCCTTCCCCATTGTAGATGGGGCCTAGGATGAAAGAAGTTATGGTTATTGCCAGGTGTAAAGGAAAAGCCCAAATGCTTGGGAGCCACAGGTGCACCCTACTCATAGACATGCCTATGCACTATGTTTGTGTGCTCAGACTGGTTTGCACTCTTAGCAGGTGAGATAGGAAGACTCCTCTATCAAAGTGAGGGGCCTTCTCGCTACCAGATGAGAATGTGCTGGAAGATGCAACCAGAGGTGACAAGAGTTCACCAGTACTCAAATCGATTGAGATCCCTGCCAGCAATACTTGGGTCCTTTTCTGTACCAGCTCTGAAGACCGAGGGACAAACAGTGACAGTCTTACCATGTGGAGTAGTGGCCAGTCTGATCAAAGAACGGGTCACAAGGAGAGGGTTCCTAACAGCTGAGGTGAAATACCCCAGGTTTGGCTCTTGTCCATCATCAGAGGAGAAAGAGAAATGACCTTCCTTACCCTCTGCCCTCCTCCCTTTGCCCATCTGAGCCCTTAGCTCTCTAGTCTGAGAACCAACCCTACAAAACAAAAGAACAGTCATGGGTAGATGCCATGTCTGCTGGTGCCTGTGAAGCCAGAAAAGACATAGGACCCCCTGGAGCTGGAATTATAGGTGGTTGTAAGTCACTTGGCGTGGCGCTTGGAATCCCTTGCGTCCTCTGAAAGGGTAGGAAGCCCTCTTTATCCCTTAGCCATCTAACTGGGGGTTCTTTTTTCTTCTTTTTAGTTACTTAAAATTACTTTTTTAATTAAAATGTAATACCTCATTTTTCCATTTCCAGTTCCTCATCAACTCTTCCCACATACCCCTCATCCCTTTTGAATAAGTGGCCTCTTTTTAGTAATTATTTATCTATTTATGTATCTCTATATAAAATATAAACATATGCCTAAGTATATAAATATAAGCTGCTCAATCTGTTTAGTGTTACCTGTGACTTAAGGATGTTCAGTTGGATAACCAATTGGGGACTCATCCCTGGAGGACGTAATTTCTCCTATTCCAATCATTCCTGTTTCTTGTGGTTATTTGTCTAGGGTTGGAACCCTATGAGGTTTCCCACTTCCAGCTAGCATATCTGTTGACAATAAGTAGGTTTTAGGCAGCCAGACGGTTAAGGTTTTACGAGTGAAGCTTCCCTGTCATTTTCAGGATGCAGTCAATGGTCTTTATAAAGACATTTTACTTTTAAATTCTTCCTATCACACAAACGAAATGTAATGAGCTCCCTTGAACTTGTTACCCAGTCCCAGTGAATACTAAGGCTTTGCCAGTCTTACCTCCTCTGTCCCTTTCACATTCTCATCTCTTAAAAGCATTTGCGTGTGGGTCTGTACCCCAGATGACCTTGAACTCATAGTGCCCTTCATCTACCTCCTGTTCCCAGCTTGTTCCTGAGTGCCAAGGCACAGGACTGTGCCGCCACCCCTGGCTATTTATAAACTTCTGTAGAAACACTGCAAGGGAATTATGGGCATTCTGCCATTTCACATGTAGATACTGTCGTATACGTTTCTAATTGAGAAAGACTTTTATTTTCACAGCTATTATAGCATTATCGTTCCTGAGTGTATTGGTTCATCATATCATACATTACCTAATCCATATTCAAATTTCCCCAGGGGCTTCAAAGTTATCTTTTTATTGTTTTTTTTTTCAGATCCCTCCGTGAACACAGCCCTCACTTTACATTTTATCCCCGTATCTGCAACTTTGTTTATTATGCATTCAGCCCCTTATTCTTTTCTTTTTCATGGCTCTGCTTTGATGGAGCTGTGGTTTCCTTCTTCCTATAGCAGTTCACCCTTCTGATGGGCGGCCCTGAAAGGAGTTGTATAACTCACTTCTCTTTCTTGGGTGTAATCTGCAAATTGGCATATTGTCTCAGCAACTCAATTAAATTTGGTGCAATTACTTTTGGACATGAGTGCTTCCTAAGTAGCGGTGTGTGTGTGTGTGTACGTACCAGGCTACTTGAATTATCAATATGGATTAATCGTTTTCGATGAACTGGGAATTAAGGTTCTTTTCTTTCCAAGGGGAAAGGATATTCAGAGTGTAGCGAGGGGGTAACAGTTACTGGAAAAAGCAGAACTTCTGAGTTTAACAGTGAGCCGTGTCCCCTGGGCTTCTCTGGCTGAGGTGTAATGGAATTTCCCACCAGGGATCCAAATTCAATACATATGTGAGCTGGCAGACAACATGGTTTTGAAAATAAGCCACGAGCTCTGGATGATCAGACTCTGGACAAGATGCAGGACTGTAAAGAGAAGATTCTGGACACAGCCTGTCCTCTTATCCTTATTCTTTCTGGGACTTCCTGGGGATATAAGTGCCGGGCTCCCAGAGGCTAGAATCTTGTAGTTCAAGTGGAGAGATGAACATGGCTGCTGCTGGGTTCTGGCACCACGAGCAAGGCTTGCTTGCCAGAGTCTGCCTGCCCTGCCAGGGTCGGTGAGCAGAATGAAAGCAGGTATTTCTGTTTGTGTGCCAGACACGAGCTGCCCGTGACGGCAACCGGAGAGTCCTCCTTGCTCTGTCTAGTAAACCGACCTCCATGGAACAGACTCCTGGACCTCTGGAGTTGGCTTTTTTTTTTTTTACTCTTTGCTTTTTGGGAGTCCACCACCAAGCTCCCAAATAAATACACAAACTTATTCTTGCATATGAATGTCTGGCCTTAGCTTACATTATTTCTAGCCAGCTTTTCTTAAGTTAACTTGCCCCACCTACATTTTGCCTCTGGGCTTTTACCTTTCTCTATTCTGTATACCTTCCTTTCCTTCTTACTTCATGGCTGGTTGTGCGGCTGGGTGACTGGCCACTGGCTTCCTCCTAGCTCCTTCCTCTTCTCTTATTCTCCTCCTATTTATTCCCTCTGCCTACCAGCCCTGCTTATCTCTCTCCTGCCTTGCTATTGTCTGACGATTCAGCTCTTTATTAGACCAATCAGGTGTTTTAGACAGGCAAAGTAACACAGTTTCTCAGGGTTAAACAAATGCAACATAAAAGAGTGCAATACATCTTTGCATCATTAAACAAGTGTTCCACAACATAAGTGAATGTAGCACGTCTTAACCTAATATTCCACAGCAGACCCCAGAAGGCAGAAATGGATGTAAGTTCCAAGGGCCATAGAGATTGTATTAAGACAGCATGGCATTGAACTGCATTCACCAAAGGCCTGGGGACTAGCAAGAGAGAAACCTCCTGGATTGGGGGGAGGATTGTTTGGGTTTGTAGTGATAAGGATGGAATCCAGTTCCTTGCACAAGCTAGGCAAGACCTAAACAACTATGGCACACCCCATCTCATCTCCAGGATGGAGTCATTCCTTGAGGGCTGGCATCCAGCCGCTCACGGGGGCAGAGCAAGCTTCAAGCGCTCTGGGCCTATAGAAACGTTTGCCAGTTTTTGATGGCACTGGCTCCTGTAAGAGTTGTCTCATCCCTCATTCTTTCCTCTTCCCTTATACTCAAAAACCTGAGGGAGTAGCAGCTGTTGAAGGCAGTGCTGCTGTGTACCCCACGTTAAGACTTGTTCTGAAACCCATCTAGACTTGGAGAAAAGGGTGGAATTCTAAATATTACTATAAAAACAGTTAGAATATTTAATCAGTTGAAGTGATTCCTGATAACCTTGAGGTGAGCCAGAAGTTTCTGGAACCTGCTGAAGTTTTCATACAGAGAAAGGTCACCGTCCAGCCCCTTCAATGGACTCTTCAAAGAGTGTAGGGAACGTAAGATGGTTTCATCACACTCTTGTAGTCTGGTTGCTTAGCTTTCTGGTAACTTTGCTGGTTAGTACTTGAAGGACAGAACGGGTAAGGATAACTTACTGGGTGAGGGGAAGGTGAACCAAACTGACTTCATCTCTTTCATGCCTCCAGATCCAAGTGCAGCCTCAAAGCTCTGCTGTCAGAGGCACACATCCTCAGATGACCTGTCCATGCCAGGTGGAAAACTGGCTTTCAGTCCATTTCAACCTTGTTATCAGCTTGTGTCATTTTCTCAGGCTGAACAGGGTGCTTTTGACCCAAAAGGCCTCATGCTGTCTGCTGACTCTTTCAATGTGATTTTTAGGGTCACAGAAATTTTGTAGAGAAAATTATTTCAGTATATCTTTAGAGGGTATTCACCTTTTCTGAGGTAGTGTGAACCACTGCTTTGTTGGCTTCCCTAGGAATGGCTATTATGGTGAAAAATGGTCACAAATAATAAACTTTTTCATTGCTGCGTCAAAATATGTGACAGGAACAAGAAAAGAGGATTTTATTCTGCCTCATGGCTTTGGGGTTTTAGTCAATTATAGAGGGGAACACACACAACAGAGTGGCTTGGTCTGAGATGTTGGGAGGATGGATTAGAGGCTGTACTTCAGGAAGCAGGGGCCAGGCTGAAACCTTTATAGGCCCATTCCAACCTTCCGCAAGTCAGGCCCCAACTCTTAAGATCCTACCATCCCCAGAATTGGTAGCAACCACAGAGATAAGGGCATTTAGGATATGAACTTGGCCAGGGGAAAATTTCAGATTCAAGCCACACAATCTGTAAATCTTTAATAATTCCACTTCTGATGGTTTGTTTTATTTTAAGACCAATTTCCTGCTTTTTGCTCAGGAAGCACCCCTTTCAGTGTTACCTAACCAAAAGGTACAAAGCTCAAAGACTTTGTTTACAGTTGGGTAAACAGAGTTAGCACTATAGGATGTCGCACTGTGTGTGCTGAATGGAAGCATGTTTGTCCTGGGTAGGGCATGTGTATCAGCTGCTCCTCTACTACCCCAAGTAGCGTCACCTGAAATTTATTGGTGTTTGAGTATTAATTATTTTGCAGACCAGGTTTCCCAGAGAAACTCATGAATCTTGATGCTTTTCCTGACATCCCCACTCAACCGTCTCTGAAAGCTGCTGTGATTTTTCTGCTGTCATTGTTGTGCAGCCGCCTAGCCTACTCCTCCGTTGACTGTCCACAGAGAATGACGAGGGGAGAAAACCAACAGTATGATCTTAAGGTTTTAATATGTTTGATTTGGGAAGTTGAAATTCTGTAAAACTTTATGTTTTCTGAGAGAGATGCTGAGCTGTAGGGAAATCATTCTCTGAAAATGAAGAACAATGTTTATGAAAGCTTTATTATTTTTGAGGGAAAGTGTTTATATTCTTGTTGCTGATTTTTTTTTCTGGTTGCTGGCCCAATTTTGCTCTTTCTAATACAAGGAAAACACATGTTGGTGGATAATTTGATCTTGTCAGATAAAACACAAAATGATAATGTAACCTATGGTAGGTCTGTTCCCATTCATGTGCAAAGTCACACTGAAGATCATCCGAAGTGTTGCTAAAGAGGGGCAGGCGGTCGTTTTGTTGTTTGTTCGTTTGTGTTTAGTTTTTTGAGACAGGATTTCTCTGTGTAACAACCCTGGCTGTCCTAGAACTCATATAGACCAGGCTGACCTCAAATACACAAAAATCTGCCTGCCTTTGCCTTTTGAGTGCTGGGATTAAAGACATGTGCTACCATTGCCCGGCTGGGGCAGGCAGTTTTAATCCACAGTTAGAATGAATCATACATACTTCTTTGGAATGGGACATGTGGCATCTACTTCTAAGAGATTGATGATGATTCTTTGTGATGCTGGTCCTCATGGAACTACGCATGGAGGGCTAAGGGTTCTGCTCCATTTGGCTGAAGGATCACAGGTCTTCTTCAAAGCGCTCTGAAAGGTTCTTGGCTATTGTAGCTACTTTTTAAGAGGTTTGGCTGTGAAAACTGAAGTAATGCTTTTTAACATGACTCTCAAGAGTTTTGCAGATGCTAGAGACTGGGGCGATAGCTCAATGGTAGAGCATTTGACTGCAAGTGCTGGAGATTTCATCTAGAGACACTTAAAATAATATAACTTCATTTCTGCGTTAGCCATTAAGAATATTCAGTATCTCTTTGAATGCAAATGACATGCTAATCACATCAGTCTCCAGAGGAAGAGGTGGCAGCTGGAAGTGCTTGGTTCGGTGGTCCTGATCTCTAGCTGCTCCTATCATTTTTAGACTCTGATGTAACATTGCTTAAATATCTCCCACCGGTGGCTTCTGTGACATTTAAGTGGTGACTTGATCGCTCTTTAGTTAGGGGTTGGCCCAGTCTTCTAGTTTTAATAATCTTTGATTAGTATGTGTATTATGGGGGGCTTGCACGTTTGTGGGAACCAGAGGATACCTTTCGTATAGCCATTTCTCTCTTTCTACCTTTACATGGATTCCGGGGGTTGAACCCAGATCATCAGGTTTATATCGTAGGGGGCAAGAAGTGTCTTATCTGCTAAGCCATCTCACCAGTCCTTCAGGTTTTTATTATTCTGAGTAAAGCATCTCTGAACATCATGTACATGTTTTCTGGTGGTCATGTCTGTTATTGAGTTATAGAATAGACAAATACTTTTTAGGACACATTGATAGACAGTTTTCCAAACTGTGTCAAATTAGACTCCACCAGCCAGATATGTGAATTCTAGTTGATTGACAAACTTGCCAACACTTGGAATTGTTAAGGACCAGTTTTAACAACTTAAAACTGCTAGCTCTAAATCTGAAATACAAAGTTCACATCAATTCAGTGACATTTTGTTTAACATTTATTTAAATACAAATTTGAATCACAAGTGTCATTGTTATGGCATGCTTCCCTGTGTGTGGCCTGAGGCCTCTAGAGAATAAAATATAACCTCTTCTTTCAAGACTTCTTTATGTCAGGTATAGGGTACCACTGAGAATAAGACAAGTTGTATCATTACTACCCTGTCCTGCATGTTTCCAGCATCTTCTCACTTTTCCTGCAGCCCTGGGAGGTCATCCTCACTATATCTTCCAAGATACATCCCGGTGTCAACTGCCTGGCTGATGGTGATGTGCATAATAGGCTAAGCACTCTGCTCTTCTCCTCTGCCCATCAGGATTTAGTCCCCCAAACCTTGACGGTGAATGGAGTAAATTAAGTTTTATCATTAAAGTGGGAAACTGGCTTATTTGTTTATGGCTTCATTTTAATAGTGGATTTTAGGAGACAGTATTTTACTCAGCTCCAGGGAACTAATAGATACATTTTTTTTTTTTTGGATTTTCGAGACAGGGTTTCTCTGTAGTTTTTGGTGCCTG
>LOEQ01003447.1:36927-59480 GCA_001685075.1 Bramus lutescens
TGGAAGAGCAGGCAATGCTCTTAACCTCTGAGCCATCTCTCCAGCCCCATGTATGAGCATTGTACCTGAATCTTTACATGTATATTTCATGCATGTGTGGTACCTGAGGAGCGCAGAAGAGGCATCAGCTCCCCTGCAACTGGTGGTCAAGAGAGTGTGTCCCCGTGTGGGTGCTGGAAAGCTAACAAATGCTCTTATTCACTGAGCCATCTCTTCAGCCCCTGAAAAAATGTCTATTTTTTATTATCATAATTTTTTATTGAGTCATTGGGAATTTCACATCATGCACTCCAATTCTGCTCATCTCTTAATCCTTCCATATCTACCTGCCTGAAACCCTCCCCTCTATAGCCCCCAAAAAACCCAAAAAATTAAAAGGAAAAAAATAACAACTAAAGCAAAAAAAAAAAAATCTCGCCAGCTCTTCTGGACAAATGCCTACTCCTCCGTCAATCACAGCCCTCTCTTCCACCAGTCACAGCTGCCCTGTCTCCAGCTCCTCCCTACTTAGATCACTCTGCTCCCCATTTCCCCACCTCTCCATCACATATTCATTTGCTGTAGTAGCACCGGAAGCTGCAGTGTGTCACACAGCAGACCCTTCTGCCCAAACAGCTGTGCTTACAAATATCATTGCAATGAGTCCCTGGTCTGGTTGAAGGCCTCTGGCTTTCACTACACCATCAGTACTGGCTCCTCACTGGAACTCCTCTCAGACAGCTTGCTGTTGACCTGAGCCGTGGAGATCCTGTGGCTACAGCTCCATGGGATCAGTCTTACTCCAGCAGCTTGTGTGGGGGGGTAGATATTAGGGTGGACCAATTCAAGACCCGGGTCTGGAAGAGAGGTGGGGCCTGCTCCCCTGAGTCCTCCCACTGTCTATGCCATTGTGCTTTGGCCAGTGAGGGGCGGGGCCAGCTCTCTATGCCTATCACTGGCACTACAGATCAAAACTATTATAATTGCAAACATATATAATTGCCTCTGTGTTGAACATTTACATGTACAGACATTTCCCTGTGATTAGTTCCTAAGCAGGGACAGAATGACACTTCTCCAGTGTTAGCTCTAGACATACATTAAAGCGTCTGGGAAGATGTGTGTAGCTTTAGAACATCTTTTTATATAAGAGAACATTATGTAGGGCATCATTTATGTATAAGAGATGAACATTTTGAAATCTACACGGGGGGAGGTCCTGAAACCATACCCTTAGATAGTAAAGGACAGCAAAGTTATCCACTTTATTTATTTGATTAGGAATGGCTAAAATCTAAATATATCACACACACACATATTCAAATGTATTATATGTTGTGGTTTGAATCTCAAATGCTCCTTATAAGTTTGTTGCGAACATTGGTCCCTAGCTGGTGTTACTATCTGGGAAGGCTGTGGAATCTAGCTGGTGAAAATATGTCACTGGGTTAGGCGTGGAGGGACACACTGCCTGGTTCATGGTGGTGAGAGCTTGTGGTGGAGTCTGTTCACACCACAGCAAAACAGGAAGTAGAGAGGGAGGCCCTGGCAGCATGTTCCTCCATGCCTTCCCTACCATGACAGACAGACACCTCAGAAACCATGAGACAAGTTAAGTTCCTTCTTTACATTGTTTCTTTCAACTATTTTGGTCAGAGCAGTACAGAAGTAACTAGCATACTGTATACGATATACCTTGTATATTACACTTTTCTTATTACATATGATCTGTGAGCAAAGAGAAACTGTCATTAATCAATGTAAGGTAAGAAATCTCAAGTTGCAGGATGGAGAGCCACTGATTGTGGAGTTCCAGGTGTCGTGTTTGTGGACATAGTGAGATGTTGAGGCACCCAGTGTTGTGAAATCCTGTCTTACATATGGTGGCTTGCTCTGCCCTTTGTCATGATGCTCCTCTCAATGGCCGAGTTGGGGTAGCTGCTTGGCCTCCACTTTGTAATAAGAGAGTCAGACCGAGACAGGGTGTGGAGGGAAATGAGAAACAAAATATCCATCTTCACAAAATGCTCCATGAACAAAAGAAAAGTAGGGGTGTGCCTGGCTCTGACCCCAAGAGGCCCATAGAGACAAAATGGAAGGAAAATGAAGGGAGTGATCAAAGACTCTGCTTAGCCTCAGGAAGCAGGATGGACCCCTGATAATGTTGCCACTGAACACTGCAACTGTCAGTTAAAGAAGCCACTAGTTGGAAGTGAGGAGCCGTCAGGGCTGAGAGTCAACAATGACTGATCAATGGGTGTTAGCTCCAATCCATTCATTGCCCTAGATCAGACCTTCATGGTCCTACACCAATGCACCAACAGTGGATCTCTGAACTCTAGTCTCTGTCCATTCTCCAGCTTAGCCTCCTGTCCCCCTTTGGGCTCCCACATCATCCCACGTTCTGATGGTACTTGCTCCACAGTATATCAGGAAGTGACATTCTGGGAACATGTCCCAGATTCTGGTACCAGCAACTTTAGGGCAGATGTCTGTCACGCATCAGACCTGCCCCAGGGAAGAGGCCCTAGGAGGCAGTAATGAGGAGCTCAGGCAGGCAGGCTAGCATGAAGAAATCCGCCCCACAGAAGCACAGCCTGTGTCACCTAGGCTGGACTCACAGATGGGTCTCATGTTCTGGGGAAAATGGCAGAGCCTTAGTCAAGCCTAGGACATCAGCCGACTTACTGAAATAGGTACGTAAGATGGGTTCATTAGCAAACTGGACACCGTAGATGAAAGAAGCAATGAACTTGATGTTAGAACAAGACACAGTCTAAACAAACAGAAAGAAGCCTGGTGGACAGGCCAGAACATTCAAGCGGTGTGAAGCAACATAAGACAACCTAATATACATGGTAGTAAGACTCCGTCAAGAAAAAAAGACAGAGCATGGGTCAGGAGAAATGTCTGGCAAGATGATGACCAACAACTTCCCCAAAGCAGTGGAAGGCAACTAACAAGAGAGTCATGAAACAACAGAACTTGAATCAGGATTTTTTTTTTCTAATCACCCACATATCATGACCAAACTGCCAAAAATCAAGGCACTCTGAAGCTACCAAGGAGAAAAAGAAAGCTGACCTTCCCCTCATGGAGGCATCTCTGTGTGTCCATGAAGGAAAGAGCTGTCTTCAGGGGACAGTGTTGGAGAGGCATGGAGGGTGACCACGTATGTAAAACCACACCTCCCCCAACATTCCTCCAGCTCTCTAAGTATTTAGATTGTTCCCTCTAGGTTACAACATGGAGCTCCTGACGCTTTGGTTCCATGTGGTATAGGATATATTAAGCTCAGTCGTTGTCAATAACCCACGTAGCATATAGGCTCACACCCACATAATACAGCTAATTCTTTGAGTCTAGACTCTACATGGGTCCACAAGATCCAATAAAAAATTATCTTGTTTTGTCTGTGTACACGTGTGCAGCTGCTGGTGCGGAGGCCAAGGAACAGCCTCAGGCCTCATTCCTCAAATGCCACCTACCTTGTCTCGCTGGGGCCTGGAGCTTGCCAATTAGCCTTGGCTGCCTGGCCAGCAAGCCCCAGGGAGCTGCCTGTCTCTACCTCCCCAGCGTTGGGGAATGTTACTTCCAAACCTGCTGGTTTTACATGGTCTAACTTGGGTACCCATGATTCTTGCATGGTAAGAACTCTGCCAGCGGAGCCATCTCCCCAGTTTAGCTGGTAGCTTTTACTGCATCTGGAGACTTCATTGTCGTTTCTTCTAAGTTTTTTTTCTCTACCTCTTTCTTCATGGACTCTTACTGGCAAACCCGGTTACTCGGAGATACCCACTTCTTGCTGACGATTCCTATTGCTATGCGCCTTTCATACAGCTCACCTTCTGCTACTTCCCACTCACTTCATGTTTTATCACAGGCATTGAAATGTATCTCTTAAAATTCTACGGGAACATCTTTAGGAGATACTTTCCACCTCTCTGGGAGATGCTTAAGCATTCTTAAACTTTGCTGGATACAGGGAATATGGTTATAAGAACTTTTAATGGGCTGGTGTCTACTGTTCTGAGTATCTGGACCGTTTCTGGATCTTTCCCCATTGACTGAGTTTTATCCTTGTTAAGGCTCAGAGTTTTCCTGCATTTTTGCATGCCTAGTAAGAGATTTTAGGTGCCAGACCTCGTGAATCTTTACTTTGTTGGTGTGAAGTGCAACTGAAATCTTATAAACAGGTCTCAGCTTTGTTCTAGCATGCTGCTGGGTTCATTAAAACACTCCCATTCTTCCTGGGGTTTGATATTATGCCTTGGGAAATGAAACCATGACAGCCATGTTTTCTAGAGCTGTAGCACGGATAATAAAAACCCAGAGACAGGTATTGGGGTTCAACCTGAAGATGAGAAGAGCAAAGCAGACAACCACTAGAGAGAACTTTTACCTCTACCAGATCTTCAGACCAAAGGTGGGAGACCTTCTCTCCATCAGTCTTCTCACTCCACACCACACTGAGTTTCTGTCTATTCCATTTTATATTTCTCTCTCTGCCCAGCCATATCACTCCTGTCTCCTCCCTAGTGCTGGGATTAAAGGCATGGGATCCCAAGTGCTGGGATCAACTTTGTGTGAGCTCTGTTTCTCTTTTAGACAGATTTAATCTTGTGTAACCCAGGGTGGCCTTGAATTCACAGAGATCAGTCTGCCTCTGACTCTCAAGTCCTGGGAAAAGTTGTGTGCCACCACTCCCTGACCTGTATGGCTGACTAGTATGGCTGCTTTGCTCTCTGATCTTCATACAAGCTTTATTTATTAAAACACAAATAATATACCACCATATTTCCCCCTTTTGTCTAATATAAAAAAGAAGGCTATAATATAAGAAAAATAATATACAATAAATATAACTATATACATTATATACAGGAAATAAATACATCAACATTGTCTAGTCCATTTGCATTTGACAAATTCAGAGAAAATACTCTCTATCTATCCTATCTTGGTGATTCTAAAGTCTTGAACCTAATTTACTTTCTAGCATAACTTGCTTTCTGCATCTGGTAAACAAGGAAAGCTATAACTATAACTATCTAGTCTTCAGCTCCCTCAGAGACCCAAGAAGGAAATAATATTAACTGAGTAAGCAGGAAGTGCAAGCAAGTGACTTCCAAAACTGTGAAAAATGACAGAAACAGCTGGCTGCCTGGGCAGTCACCCAGAGTTCCTCTGTAATGTTGGGGCATCCATCTTTGGTCTTTCAGGCCTAGCATATCCAACAGACTTTTCTATGAAGCAGGATATTCTGAAGGGCTGTACTTCCTTGTCTTGACAACGTTTGGCAGTCACTTTCCTATGTGTCCTGCTCATTCAATTAGGACTGCATACTTCCAGCAGTCAAGGCAAAGGCATTTTCTTGCCCAGCAGCTTACTTTTGCCACAAAGAAAGTAAACTCCATGTGGAGTTTCTTTGATGTCCATTATCTTCTCTGAAGTAGATTGGTATGCCAGAAGCAGACATGTTTCATTGGCATTAAAACAATTATGTTATTAAAACATCTTAAATGCCATATTCTATAGACATCTGAAGTATTTGAAGATGACCAGTCTGTCTATCTAAAATACATCTGTTTGACCTTGAAACCATACCTAATGTGACAAATTCAATTATAATAGGTGATTAACTACTAACCAGCATTTCTTTATTATCCTAAACAGTTGATAATAATAATTTTCAAAGACTAGAAATTTGCATTACATTGTTAAATGAGTTGTATAGGTACAATACCTTGAACCAGAGTAGAAATGTATGTACAGTATGTTCCAATAAAATTAAGTTCAATCCAATATAAAACATTTAAAACTAGTAGCTGTTTTTAAAAAGTACATTCAATAATCTAACTTTTTAGCTTATCATATCTATATTCTCCATCTTTTCCTTTCAGAGTAGATTCAATAATCTACCCTTTTATCCTATCATATCTGTATCCCTTCTTTTTCAAAATAAGAACCTTAAATCTAATTTCCTTTGTTTAGCTTTTTTCCTGACCATTACCAATAACAACTTGTAACCAATTCCCCTACACAATGACAAATATCCATAACCCATTGAACAACAAAAACCACACTTCTTACCTCTTGGGAATGTGGGTGTCATATTCTTAAATTTACTTCCTGATATCTGGGGGCAGTGGTATCTTTAGGGGACCCTGAAAAAATTGGTTTGTCAAGTCTTGGGAGAGATAGCTGTATCATTTGTTGTCCAGTCTCTGTGAAATGGGAAAGTGCAGGGCTTGTCCCAAGTCATGGCTAGAGCAGTTTGTTAATCTGCTAGTCAATTCAAATTTGTTCTGAGCAGTCTGTAGTCCAAAGCCAATCTTTAGATGGTGTTTTTCAACTTAGTGGTGTTACAGTGCTGGAGGAATCACCATTGTGGGGTCCCAGCCCCCTTTTGGAGACTTCAAAGGTTGCTGTTAGGCATGCTCATGGTTCACTGCACAGAACTGATAGAAAATCAAACCTGAAATCATGTACAGGGAGATAGATGTACTTTTCCTAGAATTAGTTAGTACTCTATGTGAACATTAACATCATAACAAAAAGGTTAGAATATATGTATGTATGTATGTGTGTGTGTATATATATATATAAAAATCTTACAAAATTTATACCTTAAGAAAAGCTGTTGAAGAGTCAATATAAAACCAAAGGATTATGAGATCAGTTGCAATAAAATAGTTCTTAAATATTTGTTTTTTTTCTGTCCCATATCAGGTGACTCTTCTGACATGAGACAGAGATTTTCAATTTCATTTTAATAAGCATGCTTGGGTTTAGAGAAGGAAAGAGTTAACTACAACTCCAAAACCTGCTTTAATTTTTAATTGAACTAGGACTACAAAAAAGACCATTTGTATTATATGTCTGTAGAGAACAGCAGAAACAAACATTTGGGAATATTTATGGAAGATTATAAAGATTTATTGATATATCAATAGACAATTTACTTTTTCCTTCAGACATTTTTTTTCTGGATGATTTGTCCTTTTTCTTCAGATGTCTTGTCTGTCCAGTGGTCTTTAGATTCCTTAGCTAGATACCTATATTCTCCTGAAAAGACAGAACCAAAACCCTTCCTCAACCCTAATTTTGGGGAGATTCTCTTTTGGCAAGTTATATCTGTTCAAATGAAAAGTATTTGTTGGTTTTATGGGTTAGTTTAGATTAAACAGCCATGCTGTTTGATGAACTATCATCTCTTCTAGTTAAGAGGTGTCTCTTGTTCAAATCAAATCTTTATCAATTTTGACACTATCCAATAAGCTTTTCTTATCCTATGGAAACAAAAGCAAAACCCCTTCCCTAATGTAACACATGTCCTTGTTTCCATTCTGAGAGCAGGACATCATTAAAGTATATTAGCTGATTTCATTCTGTCATTTTTTTTCTACTAGCCAATGTCTCTCCACAGCTGTTGTTCCTTTCTCATTAACACTTAGAAAGTTCAAAGTTCATAAAGCATCATGAAGTCTATTTCTGGGGGTATTTATCATTCCTTTCTCTTTATTTAACATATCCTTTAGAGTTTGATTTGATCTTTCCATAGCCTCCTGCTCTATTGAATTATGTGGTATACCTGTGATATGCTGTATATTATAATAAGCAAAAAACTGTTTAATTTTCTTAGAGACATACATTGGAGTATTGTCTGTCTTTATTTGTACAGGTATACCCTTGATGACCATAACTTTTAGCAAATGTGTGATTACCAAATCAGGCTTTTCTGAACTCAAAGCAGTTGCCTCTTGAAAACCTGAATAAGTATCAATGGCATGGTGTACATATTTTAGTTTTCCAAACTCTACAAAATAAAACACATCCATATGCCAGATTTCATTCCTTTAAGTACCCTTTGGGTTACTTCTTGCAGGTAGTGGTGTTTGGTTTTATAAAGAACACGTAGGACATTTTCTTGACTTGTTGACACATGATGGGAAAGTCTTTTTAAAAAATCTTTGCTACTGACATAATTTTTTATGAAATTCCGTATCTATTTATTTATTTTTCAAGACAGGGTTTCTCTGTAGCTTTGGAGCTTGTTTTGGAACTCCCTCTGGACCAGGCTGGCCTTGAACTCACAGAGATTTGCCTGTCTTTTTTTGTATATTGCAAATAGTAGTAAATATGTTGAGAGGTTCTTTAAAATCCCTTAGTACCATGAGAATAGTATATAATTCTGAGTTTTGGACAAAACCATAGGGGCTTTATTCCACTTTACTTAAATTTTCTGTTTTGTAACCTGCCTTTCCTATTTTATTTGAATCAATACAGAATGTAGGGGCTCCAGTTACTGGTGTATCCTGTACAATGCTAGGAAGGATACAATTAGTTTTCTTTATAAGTTGAATTTTCTTGCTTTTGGGATAGTTGTTAATTTCTCCCAAAAATTACTACAAACTCTTTGTCAGGGATCACTTTCTTCTCATAATTTTTCAGTTTCATCATTATTAAAATGTACTATAATTTCTGCTGGGTCTATTTTTGCTATTTGATGAAGTCTCTATTTTCCTTTTAGAATTAACTCAGAAACCTTTTCTGCATAAGTTTTTAATTTTTTGCTCAGTTTATATAGTAAAAAGATATATTCTAAGATAATGTCTTTTCTTTGCCTTAAAATTACTATAGAGGAATATTTAGAGGGTAATATGACCAGAATGCAGTTAAGATTCAGATCCACACTATCCATGTGTGCCTTCTGTAATTTCTCTTCAATCGAAGTCATTTCTCTCTCCTGGAACTATTTAGGTCCTTGTAACCATTTAAGGTTTTGTTTAAATTAATCAGTTCATCAGGTTTTATCCCAATAGTGTGCCATAGACGGGAAATGTCTCCTAGAAATCTTTGGAAGTCATTTAGAGTCTGCAATCAATTTCTCCTAATTTGCACATAATGGGATCTAATTTTTTGTAAACCTGTTTTATAACCCAAATAATTAATAGAATCTCCTCTTTGTGTTTTTTTCAGGAGTAATTGTATTCCCCAGTGAGGCAAAATTTTCTTTACTTCTTCAAACATTCTTTCTAAAGCATTTGCATTTGAATCAGATGGTAAAATGTTATCCATATAATGGTAAAGTATAGATTCAGGAAATTCTTTTCATATCATTCCCAATGGCTGACTTACAAAATATTGGCATGGGTGGAACTCATTAATACTCCCTATGGGAGAACATTTCATTGATATCTCTTAGCAGGCTGAGAATTATTATAAGTAGGCACTATAAAGGCAAGTTTTTTGCTGTCTTTTTTTTGTAAAGGTGTAGTGATATAGTGAAAAAGCAATCTTTTAAATCAATAACTATAAGAGGCCATCCTGTAAGCAATAGAGAAGGCAAAGGAATGTCAGACTGTAGAAAGCTCATTGGCTGATTTACATTTTCTACTGTCCAGATTTCTTTTTAATAACAAATACAGGAGAATTCCAGGGCCTGGCTGATTCTTCAATATGGTGAGCATTTAGTTAGTCCTGTACCAGTTGTTCTAAAGCCTGCAGTTTCTCTATTGTTAAAGGCCATTGTGCAGCTCATACAGATTTGTCTGTCAACCATTTTAAAGGTAGGACTGTTAATGCTTTTACAAGATCAGCAGCTGTAGTGACCTGTTGTTGCACAGCCTGAATGGTCAGTGATTATCCTTTATAATATCTTTCCCAGAAACACACGTAAATTTATGGTTTGTTTCTAAGACTGCGGGAATATTAAACTGAGTATTTCACTGCCGTAGCAAGTCACATCTTCACAAATTCATTGCTATGTTAGCCACATATGAGTTTAATATTCCTTTCTGTTCTTCTGACCCTATACATCCGACCCATCTCACACTCTGCTTTACCTGAGATAAAGTTCCTATCCCTGAAAATTGAACTTTTACATCCTGAAGAGATCAATTTGGATGCCAAGATTCTGATGAAATTATTATTACATCTGCACCTATGTCTACCAGAACTACAATGATAATGTCATTTATTCATATTTTTAATTTTGGTCTTTGTTCATTTATAGAAATTTACCAAAATACTCACTGTATGGTTTCTCTTGAATTTTTTGTTCTCTCTTCTGTAGCTGTTTTATCATTCAGAGCAGTATGATTCCTTACAATAGGCATTATGTTCTTTAATTGCTCTGGGAAGGAGTTTCCTCTATGATGGTGGGAAACAACTGAGCCAGATTTGGCATAGGGGCCTGCAAGAGGCCCCTCATGGAGTTTCTGGATGACAAAGGATTACTTTGAGTATCCCTTGTTGACATACATTCATTAGTACAACACCTACCTTTGCCATATCTTCTACATAATTTGGAAGAGAGGAGCATTCTGAATGGATTATGCTTAGAAAAAACAATGTTTCTAGGAATGCCCTGTTTAAAATACCTTTTAAAGTCACCTTGTTTGCCAAAAATTGAAACACTTGACATTTCACTTTTTCTTCAAGCCTCTGGAAATCACCTCTCCTATCCAAGAATCATCAGGGTCATAAGATTCAATATTAATTGTATCTCAGATCCATTCCTCCAAAAGCATTGACCTTGCCTTTAATGACCTGATTATCCTTATGCATTGAGAATTAGCATGTTCAAAAGCCAGAAATTCAATTATTTGTCTAGCTTCTGAATTTGGTATCATTTTATTTACTGCTGAAATCAATCTTTGTAAGAAATTCATAAAGAATTCCTTTGGGATGTGTATATCTTTAGTAAATTTTCTTTTATATTTCTTTAATTCTGTCCAAACATTCAAAGATGTTGCACGGCATAAAGCCAGGGTATGGTCATCATATACACAGATTGCCTTTCTATAGTCACATAATCTCCTTCTCCATGAAATTGGTCTTGCGAGATTTCCCTACCTCTAGCTTTACTCCATCGTTCAATAATCTTAGCCTCTTCTCTGAACCAGGTACTCCAGTGTAATTGTGGACCAGGCTCTACTTCAGTTTTAAACAACTCTTTCCGGTCTTTAGGGATAATTCTATTACAAACTGACCACGAGTTTAACAATTGCTTCACAAAAGATGAATGCATGCCAGATGAGACTATCACTTCCTTGAATCTCCTTTAATCTAACATTGATACATGAGTCCAGTTAGCTGTATCAGAGCCTCTGCCATTTGGCAAATCCTGTAAGGTTCCTGGATATATTAAGGTTGGTTATTTGAAAACCTTAGGCTTTCGAATTATTACCTTATAATGCAATGCTGAAATTGGTTTTCCATTAAATTCCTCTGTCTGGATTTGAATAGCTCTGTGATTTGTTTTATTTACTTTTTCTAAAACTTGTATCTTAGCACTCAGATTAATCAACTTTTTTAGTGATAAAGCAAAATGATATGCTGATAAAGTTTAAAATTGACATTACATAAATTCCATCTAAATTACTCTTCCATTTAATCATTCTACTTCCAAACTGTCTAGCATATAATCATACAGAGACCCAAATCCCTCCATTGTAATGTTTGTTTTCACCATTTTTAATTTGAGAAAAAACCTCTCTCTTTTAAATAATTCCTCTCTTTAAGAACTCCCAATTGTCTTACCAAATCTGCTGGTGATTTTGATGAAGATGTGAGACTTATTGCTGCTGTGTAGAACAGTAAACGCCTGACTGGATTTCAAGGCAGTTACCTACTTTGGCAGCAGACCAAGAAGGGAGATTCAGGGAGTGCCAGGAGAGAAGAAAAGAAAAACCTACCCAGTAGGGCAGTCACTTTGGTCGCCTGTAGCTCCAGCATATGCTGGTGGCTGTAAAGCTACAGGCAAATGGCTTTTTTTGTGATTTTTTTTTGCCCAATCATTGGGTGCCAAATGTAGCATGAATAATAAAAACCCAGAGACAGGTATTGGGGTTCAACCTGAAGATCAGAGAAGTAAAGCCACCAACCTCTACCAAATCTTCAGACTGAAGGTGCCAGATCCTCTCTCCAGGAATCCTCCAGTTCCATACCACACTGAGTTCCTGTTTCTTCCCCTTTATACTCCTTTCTCCGCCCAGCCATATCACTCCTGTTTCCAACTGCCTAGTTCTGGGATTAAAGGCATGTGATCCCCAAGTGCTGGGAATACCTTTGTGTAAGGCCTATTTCTCTTTTAGACAGATTCAGTCTCTTTGGCAGAGACTGTTCATTCCCAGCTGCCCAGACTGGAAATAATCACACAGAAACTGTAGTAATTAAAATACTGATTGGCCAATCACTTAGGCATATTGCTAGCTAGCTCTTATATCTTAAACTAACCCATCTCTATTAATCTGTGCATCACCACAAGGTCATGGACTACCAGCAAGGTTCTGGTAAGCTCCCACGGGTGTCTGTCTCCTTCATTGGCTACATGACATCTCTTTGACTCTGCCTACTCTCTCCCTCTCTGTTTGCTATGAATTCCTGCCTTGCCCTATTCTGCGCTGCATTAGGGCCAAAACAGCTTCTTTATTAACCAATGGTATTCCCAGCATACAGAGGGGAATCTCACATCATAATCTTGTATATCCCAGGGTAGCCTTGAACTCACAGAGATCCATCTGACTCCGTCCCGAAGACCTAGAATTAAAAGTGTGTGCTACCACTCCCTGGCCTGTATGGCTGACTAGTATAACTGCTTTGCCCTCTGATCTTCAGGCAAGCTTTATTTATTAAAACACAAATAATATACCACTCTGATGCTTTTGTGGCCTTCTGCCTATGAATTAGGAGACTCTTACTGGATCTGGTGGGAATACTACATTAGCTATGTTTCCCAATGCTGTTGTCAAATACCTAACCAAAAGCTACTGAAAGCAGGTAAGGGTTCTTTGGGGCTCACAGTTTATGAAGCAGCACAGTTCAACATGTCAGGGGAAGGTGTGATGACAAGAGCAGGCAGTGGCTGCTCACATTGTGTCAGGTCAACAGTCAGGAAGTAAAAATAGGACAGGAAGTGGGGACAAGCTGTCTAACCTCCAGGTCCACCCCAGAGACTCACTTCTTTGGGTCAAGTTCGACCTCCTCAGGATTCTACAGCCTTCCAATGCAGCACCACCAGCTGGACTCCAAGTGTTGAAACACAAGAGCCTATGGGGAAAACGAATACAAGCTATTCTCAGTCCTTTGTGTTGGGGTTCTCTTTGTTTTGGGGAGGGGGCACTTTCTCTGGACTCAGACAGGACCCAGTGCTCCGGTCAGCTCTATGCTGAAGTGTTGGGGGAAGCTGGGCATGGTGACACACACCTTTAACCTCAGCACAGAGCAGGCAGAGGCAGGTGAATCTCTGTGAGCTCTAGGCCAGCTAGGGCTATAGAGTGAGACCCTGCCCCCCACTAAACAAAACAAAACAGAACAAAAGTTTGGAGGGCCTTCTGGTAATTGTGAAATTCTCTTTCTGCCCTGTGAGTTCTGGGTGCCTGGATGTCCTTGAACTTCCAGCTCTGTCTCCTCAACTCAGGGGTACCATCAGTCTGTCTGGGTCCCCTTCTCTGCACTTCAGCTAGTAATGCTAGCCATGTAGAAAGCTGCGATAATTGTAGGATTTCCTTTGTTGCTTTGTATTCTCCCAAGGTTCCCTCTCAGGCATGGTTTGAAATCCAGTCTTAAAATCACTGTCTCTCATGCTTGCTTTAGTTTTCCATGATCTTAGGGAGCAAGGAAAGTCTTGCCTCTGACACTCATCTTGGCTGGAGCCAGCAGATCCTGAAATCCACCCAAATAAATAAGCACGCCCCTCCAAAAGAGGAAGATCTATTGCCAGCACCCTCTTCTCATTTCTGATGCTGCGTCAGTTGGTGCTCGTTTGCAGAAGATTCAAACCTTGTTCTGGCTCTTTAAAACAGAAACCTACTGGAGGAAACTAAGCTCCCTCAACACAGGTGATGGAATCAGCAGGAGGCTGGAGCTTGGGCCTCCAGCAAACCCCACCAGGAACAAAGCCACCTAAAATGGCCTGCCCGAGGTTGCTGAGCATTTTCTGCTATTGTAAGAAGTCTAGGGGAGCTGAGAGATCACTGTCCACTTTACCAACAAGCTACAGTCTCAGTAGTCTAGAGATCAGGAAGCCCCAGTCTCACTGATCCATGAGCCTCTAAACTCCACTGATCCATGAGCCTCTGAACTCCTGTGCTGGCTATGCCTACTTGACACAGAAACTAGAGTTGTCTAAAAGGATGGAACCTCAACTGAGAAAATGCCACCAAAAGATTCACCTGTAGGGCATTTTCTTAATTAGTGATTGACGTGGGAGCCCAGTCCATGGTTGAGTGATGCCATCCTTGGGCTGGTGATCCTGAGTTGTATTAGAAAGCAAGCTGAGCAACCCAGGGGGAGCAAGCCAGTAAACAGCACCCCTCCATGGCCTCTGCATCAGCTCCCGCCCCCAGGTTTCTGCCCTGCTTGAGTTCCTGCCCTTAATTTCTCCCCATGATTAGTGATCTGGAAGTGTAAGACAAATAAGCCCTTTCCTGCCCAAGTTGCTTTTGGTCATGGTGTTTCCTCTCAGCCATAGAAACCCTAACTAAGACAACTCCCATGAAGTGAGAGACTAGACTTGACAACATGGAGTCTAGAGGTCTCTCATTCCAGTACTCTCTCCCCAGACCCATGAATCACATGTCCAAACCCCCATCAGTCATGTGACTACTGTAGCCCAGGAAGGAGGAGATACCCTCTGCCTCACTCTGCTTCAAGAGTCTATCTTCCTGGGGAAATCACCTTTGCTTCTAGACCCAGCATCTTCAGGGCAGGATCTGCCCTTTTTCTATCATCATCATCTGCTTTCAAGCCCTTGGTCCTCTCTGCTTGCTGGGAATGGTGAGGTCTAGCTGGGACTCTCCCCACTCCTTCCAAGTAGTGTTATTCTTACAGGTAACATCTGGTGGTACTCAATGCCTTGCTCAGAGACTTCAATATTGCTTGGCTCAACCAAAAAATAAATTGGAAAAGAAAATTGAACATTGCATCAATTTGGAGCAAGTTTATAAATTCTGCAGCTAAGCAATACCAATAGAAGATGATAGATCGCCACAGCGCGGGGCGTCCCTGCAGTGATGTATAGTCACATTAGCTGAAATACCGTATTACATGATTCTGCTTTATTACCCGTGCTGGTGGCAGACAGAAAAACAGATTACACTTGAGTTCAAATCGATAGGAACTTTATTTACTGGCCTTTTAAAAACATATTTCTGCACTTTATAAAAACATACGGTAGATGCTATTGATAGAGCTTGTCTACTTGTTAAAAAGCAATTTGCCCAGAGTGAGGCTTTTAAGCTGTAATTTATGGCATTACTTTTTGCCTCCTTTTTTTTTTCAGTGTTCTGTTCATCTGGCTGCGCTTTGACGACTTCCTTAGACTCCTGCCTTTAATACTCTCTCCCACTTACTATCTCCCTAAACACCCAGCTACCCTAAGTCTTCATGAAGGATGGAGGCTCCCTAAACACCCAGCTACCCCGAGTCTTCATGAAGGATGGAGGACCAGGTAGCATCTTTTCCCAGTGGAGGCTGAGCTGTGTCTCCTAGAGTCCACTTCTTTCCCGTCCTCAGTGCATCCATAATGGCTCTGGACTTTGAGGAGACTCTCGTGGCTTTAGATAATCCCTTAAGGCCACTCTGACCCTTGAACACTAATTCCAATGGTCCCGTGCGGTGGGATCCTTATCCTCACTTTATAGCTGTATAAAGTTTTGACTCCAAGAGGTCAAACTTAGATCTCCTGAATCAAAATTAAAACAAGGTCTGTTTAGGTTCAGGATGTGCCTGGCAGGTAGCAAGGCACTATGGGGACACCCACAGGTAGCTGACAAATGAGCTAGAGCATCCAGCGGGTGTAACTGATCCAGCTGGAGAAGGAGTAGATGTATTATGGGAAGCTTGTGTCACTGCGTTGGTGATGCCCCACATCGTTGTTTGAAGAGGAGCAGGCACAGGCGGTCACAAGCCTGGTGGTCTTCCTGGTGGAGAGCTGGAGAAGCACTGTTGTTTGAGTGTGCCTGCAAAATTCACTTGTGGGGAACAGTGGTGAGAAAGAGCTAAGTCAATAAAGGACTCACCTCCTAAGTGTGAGGACCTGAGTTGGATCTCGAGAGCTGATATTATTTTAAAAAAATGGTGAGATGGCCTAGTGGCTCAAAGCACCTGCCGTCATGCTTAAGGGTCTTGGGTTTGATTCCTTGATCACATAGTGGAAGGGGAGAGCAAAATTGTCCTCTGATTTCCACATGCACACTACGATACATGTACTCCCAGCCCTGCCTCTCTCACACGCATGATAAAATATGTGTAAACCAAAATAAGAGTATTAGGAGAAAAAGAATAGGAGGGCCCCAGAGGAACATGTGAAATTATCTGCTGGCCTCCACACACCTGCACATATATAAGCATGTGCGCATAAACATCTACATATAGGTGCATTTGCATGTTGGACTGTTGGACATTCAACTTCCAAATGTATATGTTAAGGCAGTTTGGAAGTGAGATGCCTGGGAGGTAGTTAGGACTAGATAAGGTCATAAGGATGGGTCCACTGTGATGTCATTAGTGGCTTTACATGAAAAGGAAGGCATGCTTGAGATGGAACACCAAATCTGTCATACCATGTGGTACCCTACTGTTGCATTGAAGCCTGAAGGCCTTCTCCAAATTCCTGTGCCATGCCATTGGATGTCCCAGACTTCAAACAGTGAGGCCCGAACCCTCTGTCTTTTGTGTTTTGGTAGTCTTGGGTACTTTATTATAGCAATGGAAAATGGACTGATGCTCAGAGTCAGCCTTGGGTTATTTCTGCCCCTGCCTCAGAGTCCCTGCTCTCTGTATAATGTGTCTAGTGCCAGGGTCTCACCTGATAGGTCACACTGTCTTTTATCTCTGTCACTGTCTTTGTGGCTGTTGGGTGAGGGGCAGATGTGTTGATGGCTCCCTAGAGTGAGTCAATCCCTCATAAGTTGCCAAGGCTGGAAGATGGTTCGTGTGAGCGTGTTGGGAGCTAACAAAACTTTAAAGAGGTGGGGATTAATAAAAAGCCACTGAGTCATTTGAGGCTCTGCCCTCAGGTAAGATTATGATGGTTCTTGTTCACATGACAGCAAGCAGTTTTTTTAATTTTTTTAATTATTATTATTAAAAATTTCCACCTCCTGCCCTCCTCCCAATTCCNCTCCCCCACCCCCTTCCCCTCTTTCACAGCTTTAAAAAGGACAAGCCTGGCCCCTAAAATTGCTCATGTTCTTGTTCATCGTGTGATCATGTGATCTTGTCCTACTCACTCCTACTATCCACCATGTTCTAAAGCAGCTAAGGTGGCCCTCACTGGAGGCCACCGATAATACCCAAGCTTGGACTTTTAGCCTCCAAATGGAGCTATATGATCCTCTTTCATCTATACATTATGCACCGTACGTCACCCAGTCTTGTTAAAGCAACAGAAAACAGACGAGTGTAGAGAATTGCTGGAAGGACTGAGAACTTTACTCAGGTAAGGGTGACTCAGGTAAAGTCCTCAGCACTCAACAAATACAAGCTCTCTTTATTAGCCAGAGCCAAGCAAGATGGCACAGACATCCCAGGGCCCAATGGGACCAGTTTCAGTACGCTGGTGACTCTGCCCACCACTGAGTGTACCACTGTGTGTGAAGATATTACTCCATCACTACTTCCAACGGGCGTATGCTTTGTGTGTGTGCTGGGGAGGGGACTTCTGTGTTGGAGGCAGCTGGACAGTTATTAAACAGTGGATGCTCCTGTGACTTCAGATGGAGGCACATGCAAAGGTGGCACTTTCTGGAAGAGGTGAGCTGGGAGAGGTGGGAGGGACTCGAGAGAACCGAGGGAAATGAGGAAGACTTCTCAGACAGGGCACAGAGAATAGGAAAGGCTGAAGACCGTGGAGGCAAAAGCGCGCATTGGAAGATGCAGAGTGAGTGAGGAGGAGACATTTGGGAGAATAGAGAGAGAGAAGAAGATCAAGCCCTGTCACGGGAAGGCTGGGGACAAGCGGGAAAGGCAGTTAAAAGAAAAAGGGAAGCACCTTGGTTTTGGGGGAGCACAAGTTGAGGGGGAACACTGGCATTTGGCAGGGACCCCCCCCCAGTCCAAACAGACATGATCCAAGCAAGTCTTGTCCACGAACTTTTCTTTGATCAGCGTTTTCCCACATTCTTATTTGTGATGCGCGCAGGCTCCTGCCTAATCGCAGCCGCTGCACTCGGTCATCCCATCCAGAAAGCAGAATGCACATCCTGACAGTACAATAGGCTCAGCAGAGGAGGCAGTACTGTCACTGTAGTGGTGACAGCGGGCTCCAAGCCCTGCCAGGTAGCTTTAGCAACTTTCTAGTCTTCCTTGTCTTACTAATTAGGAGAGTCTATCTCACTGACTCGGGCTATGAGTCTCAGAGAACAGCTCAACTTTCGTAAGTGTATCTAACTGGCTACTAGAACCAAGTATATTTAATATTTATTTCTAAAGAGGCCAAAAGTTTGGAACCCATATGTGGCCCCTCTCTGGACTACAGGGACCAGCAGAAATACAGCTGATGACAGAGAGTGACGTCTAAGTGGCTCTTAAGTTGCCTCCAAACTTGCAGACGCTTTAGCCCCTGGGTCCTGCTCTATCTTCCCCACACTCGCCTCTGGCTCCCTTTTGAGACTCAAGGTCCTGTGCCCAGGGTACAGGAAGCCTTTCTACCTCAACATAAATATTTGTGAACGCTAGAACCAACGGGGGAGATCCCCTCCCGCTTCTTGCAGCCTCCATAAATAGAATACAGTCATCCGAGTTTAAGCCGCCCAAGATGAAATAATTGCTTAACAATCATATAAGACAAAATGATTCAACAGATGACAATGCCGTCCCTCGCTATAAGGAACAGGTGCATTCAGTGTACCATATTATAATGTGCTAATGCAGGATTGACAGCACAATAATAGGAGTGAGCAACAGCTCAGCCTATAATTCCAAGCCAAATTCGAGGCTGTCCACAGAACTCAAATCCTAGCAGGCTGTAAAATTAGAGGTAACACCGCGCAAGGTTCAAGACGACTCATTAGCAGGTTGGCAGAGTGTTTCAGGAGCAAATTTGTCTGTTGAAGGAACTAATTTTGTGCCATCTTTGGCTCAGTATTTTTTTTTAATTTGATTTGTATTAAGTGTGCAGATACAGTCTTCCCTGGAGAAGAACGTAGGAGTTTTGGGATCTGGCCGTCACAGCCCCTGCGGCATAGCCAGGACACTGGGGTGAGTGACTGGGTGGCCAGAGTTAGGTAGCAGTCTGGGTGTGTCGTGGGGTGAGATGCAATTCAGAGGCTGTAGTGCCTTTTGGCTGGTTGGTTTGTTTGGAGACAGGGTTTCACTCTGTAGCACTTGCTAGCCTGGAACTCACTTGGTAGAGCCGGCTGGCTTTGTGCCTACAGAGATTTGTCTACCTCTGGCTCTCCAACTACTGGGATGAAGGGCACACATCACCATGCCTAGTGAAAGTGGCAAAGAGTATTTCAGTCAGGCCTATTGTTTTAAAGATAATTCTCTTTATGTGTATGAATTTTTTTACCAGTATGTATGTTCATGCATGAGTGCACCTGTAAGATCCCCTAGAACTGGGGTTATAGACTGTTGTAAGCCCCCATGTGGGTGTTAGGAATTGAACTCCAGTCAGTCCTCTGCAAGAGCAGCAAGTGTTCTTAACTGTAGAGATAACTTCTCTAGACCCAATTTCAGTTAGTCTTAGCATTTAAAAGCACTGAGAGTTCCTACTGGCTCCTTAGGCTGTTTCCACATTGCCAGAAAGGGTTTGATCAAGGATATAATTAAGGATAATTGTGGCAAGGATCCTTCTAGGTTCAAGCTTTCTGAAGCTCCAAGCAAGTATTATATATAATCCCTGCCTTGTACAGGTGTCCCTGTTATGTTGAGGGTCCTTGGGATTGGTTTTAATCAGGTATGATTAGACACAATAATGAGATGGCAGACGCGAAGGAAGGACCTTGTTCTCGCAGAGCCCTAGATGGAGGAAGTACGTCATGCTACCCAGGGCCACATGGGGAAGCTCCAGGGCTGGTCAGGAAGCAAGGGCAAAACATGCATAGGACTCAGGATTGCAGTTTCAGGGGGAGGGGGCAGGTGAGGAAAGGCTAGCAGGCCTAGGGCTGGCTGGTGTGAATAGTTCAGCAGGCCGGTGGAGTCCCTGTCAGAGGCACTGGCCCTGGAGTACTCAAGGAAAGCAGCCAATGAATGGCCTGCAGCAGTAGAACTTGCTAAAGGATTGGTCATGGTGCACATGACAAGAGTCCAAATGGTGTTTATTAATTTTCTCTGAGAATTAGCTTTCCCTGCGGGGGACAACCTTTTCAGAGTCAATGAGGCCTCAAAACATCAAAGCATTTGTCTTAGTTAGGGTTTCTATTGCTGTGAAGAAACACCATGACCACGGCAACTCTTATAAAGGAAAGCATTTAACTGGGGTGGTGGCTTCCAGTTTCAGCGGTCCAGGTCATTACCATCAAGGTGGGGAGTATGGCAGTGTGCAGGCAAACATGGTGCTGGCTACATCTTGGTCAGAAGGCAACAGGAAGTGGTCTGAGACATTGGGCACTATCTTGAGCATAGAAAACCTCAACTTTTGCCCCCACAGTAACATATTTCCTCCAACAAGGCCTTATCTATACTTCTGCAAGACCACATCTCCCTTCAGAACCACTTTGTTTAGGGCCATTTTCTTTCAAGCTACCATGGGGGTGGGGGGCAGTATATATGTATCTCAGCAGATCAGGAAGCCAACAAAGATGAATACTGATCTCCTCCGCCTTTTTATGGGAATGACATCAGCCACATTCAGAGCTGGCAGTTTACCTAGCTTAACTCTTTCTGGAACCATCCTCACAGACTTACTCAGAAGTGTGCCTAACCATCTCAATCAGGTGATTCAGAATTCATTAAAGTTGACAGTGGGCCAACACATTTAGGAAGTGGGAATTGACAAGTTCAGGACCCTCTGTGTAGCAAGGCCTTGCCAGGGGGCCATCTCTGACCACCAAAGAAAATGTGAGCCCTCCTCCACAGCTGGCCCTTGGTGTCTGGGTCAGCTGAGAATTTTCAGCTTAGTCCAAATCTACATTGAGTACTGAAAGTAAAAGGGGTAGTTGTTCTGGGGTAGTTATGCTGAGGTAGTTGGGCTGGAGAGATGGTTCAGTGATTAAGAGCACTGCCTGCTCTTTCAAAGGTCCTGAGCTCAATTCCCAGCAACCACATGGTGGCTCACAAGCAACTGTAATGAGATCCGGTGCCCTCTTGAGGAAGAGACCTAGTCAGTTGTCCTCATCAACTTTGACCCTGAAACCCAATATGGACAAATTCATCAGAACCGCCATGTACAGGCGGCCCATGCATGCTTCAGCACCACCAAGGCATAAATTTCATTTTTCCCCCCAATTGTTCCGGGGTAGTTGTTCTGGGGTAGTTATTTGGGGAGTTGCTTCTGGAGATGATGCAAAGTCTGAGGCATGAAGAAAGGTCATCTCAAATCAGCAGCAACGAGAAGCAATTCCCATCCTCAGGCTGAAGAAACTGAGTAGAGATGAGGAATTCTAGATCCCCTGAGCCTAGGTATCCTTAGAGAAGTGTGAGCCCTCACTGAGGAGCCAGATAGACATGGCTGAGGGCAAGATCATTGTCTGGGGCCAACAGGGAAAAATGGGAATATTCCAGCTTCTTCCCTCTGCCGTTAATTCTTATGAAATACCTTTGGATGACCCTGGCAAGACTAAATCCAGCCACCACAGGAGGTTGCAGAACATGGTTTGCAAAAGTCAGTCACTGTACTGCAGCAGAGCAGGAAGCAGGAAGAATAGCTCTTCATGAGGGTCGAGGCTCGCCCTTCTAATAGGAATGCCTCAAGGGCAGCGAAGCTCCTGGTAGATCAGGGGAACCACTGGTTTTCACGAGGGAGAAGTCACCTTCCCTATGTGGAAAGCAGAATACCTTCAGAACCATTCAGCCATCCGCGGCCCATTTCTGTTCCATTCATTGTAGTGATGTTCCCATTTATAATACCAGCTGTGTCTCCAAGTGACTTTGTGTGCGATTTGATGTTGGAGCCTTGTGAGAGACATGTGCCTAGACAGTAATAAAGTAAATACAACCATACCAGAGTCTCCTGGTAGACAGAGACCATCCAGGGATTCTCTGCTTAGCTGATCCTTCCTGAGAGCCCACTGCCCAGACTCTCATTGTTGTAATCCCCACCCCATTATCTGCTTTGTTCTGGGCTCAGGCCTTGGGCAGGACAGAGAAAGGCAGCCCTGTTCATGGCTGGTCCACTCTTTTGTATCAGCTCCAAGTTTGGGAAGAACTATTCTGGTTTTGTTGTTGTTTGTTTGAGCCAAGGTTTCATGCAGCATGGGCTGATCTTGAACACTGTATGCAGCGTACGGCTGTGAACTGATCTTCCTTGCCTCTGCCTTCGAGTGTGGGATTCCAGGCATGTCCCATTCCTGGCTGGGTGGACCTATTTTGATTTGAAGCCAAACACGCAAGTGTGGCCCCTTACTTTTCAGAAAGAACAAAAGAAACACAACTTTAAAAATCAGTTGCAGCCACTGACGGCG
>LOEQ01003447.1:62895-76788 GCA_001685075.1 Bramus lutescens
CATAGGAATGGCTGGATCCACTGGCCTGCCTGCTTGCTAGGCTGCCTGGCCAGTTCAGCTGAGAAGGCAACAATCCTGTGTGTTGACTGATGCCATGTGTGGGTGTGAAGTCATCTCTTTCTCCGGTGGGGCAGAGAACTGATCTCCCTGATGCTGCTGGGTCTCCAGTTCTTTCTCCCTCCTGCTGCTGCTCTGACTCCTATTGGCAAACACTGCAGGTGTCCCGTAGGCAATGTTTATGGAATCAGCAAGCTTGCAGCATGCTATATCAAGCAGCTGTTGGGGATGCCTTATGTAGAAAGACCTTGTTACTCACACATGCCGTTGTCCTGGCACATTTTGCAGGTATCAGGTCAGGGAGGTGAGTCACCGACAGGTGTCCTGGACTTGCACCAAGCTGACCTGTGAGCCTCCTGGCTGTGCTGTGCCTGCTCACTTTACACATGACCAAAACACTGATTGCAGGCTTCCAAGATGAAGCACCTTCTCTCTCGACCCCTCCCAGTGCATTTTCTAATGGATTGGCTATGGGACAATACTATGTGCCTCCCTGGCTCTTGACTGCAGTACCCAGAAATGGTATAGTAATTACACTCTCAAAGTAAGGACATCTAAGCTGGCCCCTTGTGAGCATTCAAGTCTTGGGGATCTATTTGTCCACTTAGAAGGTACAGAGAATGTGGACCTAAAGCAAAAAAAAGTGTGACCTAGAGATGGGAGCCTTATGAAGGTCACCAGCACAGCTCCTTCTCAGAGTTCTCCTAAGCATCTGGTCTCTCCACATCCGAGCTGACCTGCAGAGTGTTAAGTAGAGAGTTCGATTCCTAGAGATATGACCTCACCCAGCTGGCCATAGACAGGAAAGCTTCATCAGTTGGGATGAATGGCGAGGGACCCTTGTCCCCAAGGTCGGAAGGGTTGAATACAAGGGAGTCTCCTCACTGCTTAGCTAGTTAAGGGCTGTTTCTGCCTCACTAGGAAAGATGGTTTGGAAGCGGTATCTCAAACATGAAGTCCACTTGATGAGTTTATAAGGACAGAGTAGATCCCTGAGGTTCAGGCCGTAATTTAGAGAGCGAATAGGCATAGAGAACGTCTCTGTCCCAATAATCAGGCCACATAGTTTGTGCTTAGATCCTTACCTGGACTTAGGGAATGGGGCACAATGATTATTCTCATTTTAAACACAACCAGCTAAGGCCCAGAGATATCAAATAACTAGCTCAAGGTCACACAGAGTCAAAGGGAAAGTTTTCCATCAATCTCCCAGTCTACCTTCCACTTTTAACTTTCCTAGTTTGGATTTTGTTAAAGGAAGCAATGGGACCTTTATCAGCTAGGGTTCTCTAGAGTACCATTAGTTCTCTAGAGTAACAACTTACAAAATGAATCTCTCTCTCTCTCTCTCTCTCTCTCTATATATATATATATATATGATTTATTGGAATGGCTTACAGGCTATAGTCCTGCTAATCCAACAGTTGCTGCCTATGAACAGGGAGTCCAAGATTTCAGTAGTTGTTCAGTCCACAGGACTGGATGTCTCAGCTGGTCTTTAGATTACAATGGAATCCCAAAGAAGTGGGCTCTGATGCCAGTGAAGAATTGGACTTGCTAGCAAGGAGAGAGCAAGCAAAGAACAAAACTTCCTTCCCCCATGTCCATATAGGACAGAAGAAGGCACAGCCCAGATTAAAGGTGGATCTTCCCACTTCAGATTAAGCAAAAATTCCTCATAGGTACGCCCCTCTATTTGGGGCTTTTAGCTAATTCCAGGCATGGTCAAGTTGACAACAACCAAGAGTAGCCATCGCAGGATCCCAGCAGCCCAGCTGAAAGATAGATTTGTCTGAGGAGGAAAGAAATTCTTCCCCATTCTTCTTCCTTCTTCTTGTCTACTTTGAGGGTTGTTTGGTACATAGCCCAAACACCGTAAATATACACTATCTGGAAGGAAGCCCTGCTTGGGAGCTGGAGTCTAGACAGGGCACAGCACCTCTCTTCAGCTTCTGGATTTTCAAGTGTCCCAGCCTTCTCCTGGAGAGGGGACCATCCCAAAGAATAGAGGAGTGAGCTGGGTACGATTGGTTCTGGGTAGTTCATTCATTCATTTCTTCAACAGCCGCTGGATACTGTGCATGTAACCATGACATCACGGACGGATAATGCGGAAAGTCCTAAGACACGCCCTCTGCCCAATAGGAGTCTTATGAGGATGTCCAGAAAGGTGTGTGGAGATGCAAGAAGAGTTGAACCTGATAACGAAAGAAGCTGGTATGAATAGGTGACAGCTAAGCGGAACCTCGAAGACCCAGGAGAGCCCTTTAGAACGGCCAGAGAGAGCAGGCAGGTGGAGGAAAGAGAGATAGCAAAGGCAAGGTCTAGAGAGGCGGGATGGATTCTGAAGCATAGCCCCAAACTGCTGGTTTTCAGAACAGTGTGAACGGCAGTTCTGGGGAACAAACAGGATGGATGGGCTGGGCTGGCTCTCAAGAGCCTGGGTGATCAGACTGGAGGCCTGGACTCCTGTAAGTCCCAGCCTCTGCCCTCAGCAATGACCAAGCAGGGTCTCGAGCATTTTATTATCAACAGAAAGTGACAATGTGGGCTGGAGAGATCGATCGCTCAGTAACTAAAGTGCTCACTGCAAGCGTGAGGGCTTGAGTCTGCGCTCTCAGAAGCCGTGGAAAGCCGGATGTCACCGTGTAGTGTCTGTAGTCCCATCATATTCCTCCAGAAGGTGGAGATGGGGACAAGAGAATCCCCAGAAGCCTGAGGGCCAGCCGGCTAGCCTGCTGTGTTCAGTGGATGTGAGACTTTGTCTCAAACAAGTGGAAAGTGAGGACCAATACCTGAGTCTGTCCTCCGACCTCCACACACACGCCATGCCATGAACGTGTACACAAGCATGTGCTCGCACATGGGAAATGTCAACATTTGTAAACAATATCCTCCTTTATTAAAAAGCAAAACCAAAACTGAAACTGAACCCGATAACTGGGTGTGGCTGTGCTCGCCTTTAATCCCAGCACTCAGGAGAATTGTCACCAGTTCAAGGTCAGCTTTTAGACAAACAAAAGCCAACAGCAAAAAGTTGGGTCCTACTGAAGATCATTACCACACAGCTCCAGAGAGAAAATGGGGAGTTTGATTCCATGCCTGCTCGTGGGAATGTCTCTCATTTGGCACAGGAAACCTCATGAATCTCAGCGGAGAAAAGGCTGCTTGAGGCTGACTCCAAGGAATCAGCCATCATTTCACTAATGAAGCTGGATCCCAAGGCCATAGAAGGAGTTTGGAGGCTTAACGGCCTGAATGGGGAGGCAGGCAGCCAGTCACCAACCCCACCATTTATAAAGCGCGAAGGTAGGTGGACCACTAGACCCTCGATCTGAGCTTTACAGCCCCGAGGAACACCTGGAAATGACTTGCCTCTGGAAAAAAAATAATAAATTCCACATTATCATTTCAAAGCCTCCTCACACAAATACTAAAGAATCAGGAAAGCGGGTACCTCATGTTGCTCCCGGAATCTAAGAAATGGTATCTTTCAGTTATCGGATTTTATTTCTTTGCAGAATTACGTTTTATACATATTTATTCATGCAGAACAGAAGCACAGAGTTATTGAGGCTGCCATGGGAGCGGAAGGAAAAGCTGTTATACATAAGAATGCATCGCATTTATGTCCTCACACTTCCAACAATTGAATATATGCAACTGCTTTTTTTTAAGTAATAATAAAATACCTCTCTGGTTTGCATTTAATTTGCTGGGGGTTTTTTTTTCCTCTTTTTTTTCTTACACCTGAGTTTTCATACGCCAGTAGAAAATTTGAAAGGGCTGAGGGGATCCAGATCCTTGAAGATACAGACAGGGTTGGGGGCTGGCAAGAGGCTTTGATGCAGAGAGGATGGGAATCCACGGCTAGTTTAGAAATCTTTCTTTCTTTTCTTAAACAGGCACAGTTAACTGAACTTCAAGCATTCATCATCTGGTTTAATAACTCATTCTTCCTGCGTGGAGAGCCAGCGTATTACAGTACGGGTATTGCTTTTCAGGTTTTTGAGTGTCAATGATAAATTCCCATCTTCTAATAAAATACATTTTCATAGTAATTGAAATAATAATTTCCCAGGTACTTAAAAAGAAACTTTTGCCCTCTTTCCCTTTGCATTCTCCTGACCTTATTATTTATTTTTATTGCTGAAATTCTCTGCATTCCTAGGCTGTTCTGAGCTGGCATCTGGGCTCCATCAGCCTGCACAGCCCGTCCCTGCTCACCGCCACAGGATGGCTCCAAGCACACAGCTGGCTGAGGGGAGACAGGGAGCAAGACCTGCAATTCCTTGCTGAGTTTGACTTTTTACCTTTGGTTCTTTAGAGCTTGAGTGGACAGAGGTTATGACCAGTCACTAGGGGAGGAGAAAAAGCCAAAGAGGAACACTGAGGGGTGGGAGCCTGCAAATCCTGAAGTCACGTACCGGGCAAGCCCTGTGTCTCCCCCCACACCCCAAATACCTCCAGGTCAAGATCTGGGGCAGACGTTTTCCATGCCACATGCCTTCCTCAGGTTGCAAGTACTGCCATCCCCGGGAGCGAACACGTGTAGCATCAGGGCCTGCGTTCATTTCCCACACATAAAATTGAGGCAGGAGTGATGTGGGCCTTGACAGTACGAACAGCAGCGTGTCTAATCAGAGCCTCCATGAGCAGGGTTACTTTAAATGCTATCTTAGTGAACTTAACTTGAACTGAGAAAATGTAAAGCTGTCTCCTCAGACATCCGTTCCCTCATGGCTGACAGTGAGGAGAAAGAAAAGAATGTCACTTAAGACTGATGGCTTTAAGGTGAACAACGGAAGTGCCGCCAGCTTTGGGGGNCCGCTGGCTATTTTTCGGTGTGCCCTCACGAGGAACAAGGGATATTGGGGAGAACTTGCTTAGTTTAGGCTGCTGTTCAATTTTAGCTACAGCAATGTGCCCATTTCTGTGTCAGATTTTTCCCTAATCTACAAACAAACCTGGGGTTTAGAAACAACCTTGGGCAGGAAATCAAAGAAGTCACAGAGGAAATGGCCAGGAAAACTCACAACTTCAAGGGCAAATGCTTTCATGTGTTTCCTGTGGCTAAAACAAAATGTCTAAGACTGTGCAGTTCATAAAGAAAAGAGGTATACTTAGCTCACAGTTCTGGAGGTTTGAGGGCATGATACCAACTTGTGCTTAGCTCTGATGAAGGCATTGTGATGATGGCCTCACAATGTCAAGCTGGCGCAAGTTGGAGTCACATGGGAAAATGAGATGTCAGAAAATGGAGAGGGGCCAGGTTTGCATGAATTTATGTGTGTGTGTGTGTGTATGTGAGAGAGTGTGTGTGTATGAAAGTGCACATGTGTGTATTTGTGCATATGGGTGTGAATGCGCATGTGTATGAATGTGTATATGCATGTGTGTGCATGAGTGTGAGTATGCATGCATATGACTGCGTGTGTGTGAGTATACATGTATATGAATGTGCATATGAGTGTGGATGTGCATGTGCATAAGTGTGTGTGTGCATATGTGGATGTGTGTGTACATATGAGTGTGAGTATGCATGTATATGACTGCATGTGTGTGTGAGTGTGCATGTGTATGAATGTGCATGTGTGTGTGAACATGTGCGTGCATATGCACAAATGTGCATGTATATGTGTGTATGTGTATGTGAGTGTGTGTATTGGAGGTGGGTATGTGGTTGTCAGGACAGCCTTCAGGTGTTGGTTTTCACCTTCTCTTGTTAGAGACCGTCTGTCCCTGACTGCCTAACCATGCTGGCTGACCCGAGCCCCTGGCCATTGATTCCTGCCTATATTTATTAAAAACACTTAAGCGTTTTTTTGTGTGACCTCTGGGGATCCAAACTCAGGCTATCAAGTTGGCCCAAAAAGCATTTTTCACCCACTGAACCACCTCCTCAGCCCGAGCCTTGCTCTTTTTGCTAACAGCCCACTCTCAAGGGAACAACTCGTAGGCCAGCATTAATCGCTTCTGAGGGCAACATCCCCAGTGACCTCCCCACCTCCCATTAAGCCCCATTACCTCTCCATCACTACATTGAAAACACAGCCTCCAGCACACAAGCCCTTAGGGGACAGACCACAGATGAACCACAGCATGTAGTAATGGAAATCGTAATTTTTTTCCTTCTTCATTTTTTTCAAGCACTTAAAAAAAAAAGACTCTTGTTTGGTTTCCCTTTCCCCTTCTTCATGCATGTCACAGGTATGTTCTTGGAGGCATTCTTTCATGCATGTAGAGGGTTAGGTGCTCATCCATGCTAGGCAAGCGCTCTTCCAGTGAAGAACAACCCTATCAGGACAGGAGCACGGTCTTTTGGCTTAGTTCATCCTTTGTATGGCTTGATGAGGTGGCCAGACATTAAATTTTATTTTATTTATTTACTCTAATTTTTTCAAAGCATTGAGTTATGTTATGTGCGTGGATGTTTTGCCTGCATGTATCTCTGAGTACCTCATATGTGCCCGCTGCCCTCAGAGGCCAGAAGACAGTTATCAGATAGACTGAGACTGGAGTTACAGTGAGTTGGGAACAGCCACGTGGATGCTGGGAATCAAACATGGTTCCTCAGCAAGAGCAGCCAACACTCCTAACCCTGAGTCATCTCTTCAGCCTCCAGACACTGGATTTTGGTTATCCCTTTGCCTGTCAGCCTCCTGGCATACTCTACTATGTCCACATCTATGCTGCCTTGGGCAAGTAGCTTGATTTTGTACTTTTGTGGTAAGACTATTGAATGGACTAAATGAGACCATATGTGTGGCTCTTTTAGTGCAATCCAAATCTCTAAGGTCGCAGTGAGTTTATATTCATTCACTGATTCACTCATTCATTCATTCTTGTCTTTATTGCTCATGGGCTTGAACAAAACTACATTTCAAATTATGACAGATAATGGGGGTGACAAGCTGTGATATGAAATGTCCTCAGGACAGAATTGCTGAGAGAGACAAAAATCAAGGACTGGCTTGATCTTGACCTCTAGGCAGAGGCCAGACTCCTGGCACTGCTTCCTGGCACCATCCTTCGCAGCTATTCCTGCCTCTCTGTCTTGCTGTTCTCCAGCTGAACAGAAAAGGCCCCTGCATAGGATTCTCCAAGAGTCTTCTTGGATCCTGAGACGTTTGAGATGAAGACTGTTCCAGAACAAAGCCAATCCCTGACAGAGGCCCAGAGGCTTCTTTAGATAGGAAAGAGGTTGCTATTCAAAGCCTAAAAATTTTAAATCCATGGCTAAGCTGCCCTTCTTGGAGTAAATAATGCCAGGCTCATGCAAGCAACCTTAATTAAATGTGGGATGGGGGCTTAAAAAACAAACTTGAAATAGGAAAGAAACTTCTTGGGGAAGAGGGAGGGACATGACAGGAAGGGAGGGGCAAATGGGGAGATAAACATAAATCCTATATATGTATGAAACTGTGAAAACAAAACAAAAAAGACCAGTGGTCAACTCAAGACCATAGACCCTGCTTTAAGAACAGCTTTAGATTTACAGCAAAATGAAGTAAAAACTGCAGGAAGTTCCCATAAACACCCCCAACCTTGCCCATCCCTCAATCCCACCACACGCAGCTCTCAAAATCTCCCACAAGATTATGGGTGTTAGATCTAATAAGCCTGCAGAAAAATCAATCTTGCCCAAAAGTCTGTCATTTTGGTTCTGGTAGTACACGTCTATGGATGTGTACTAATGCCCAATTACATCCATCCATCACTGTAGCAACACAGAAAGAACTCCCATGGCCATAAACATCCTCCTATCCATCGTTCCCTTGCCCCTTAAGCCCTGGCCAACCATTGATTTTTTTTAAGGTCCCCATAATTTTGTCTTTCCCAGAATGCCACAGAGTTGGAATCAGACAGTATGCAGCCTCTTTACATAGTAATAATGCATTCAAAGTTCCTCCAAGTCACTTTGTGGCTTCATCAATCATTTATTTTAAGTGATAGAAACATATCATCAAATGGGTATACTGTGTTTATCCATTCACCTACATCTTGGCTTTTGTGAGTCTTAACAAATTTGAATACATGTAAGTAGACAAAAGGTTTCACCTCCCTCAGGTAAATATCAAGGAGCACAATTGCTGACTGTATAGTAAGAGGGTGTTTTGTTATATTAGAGACTGCCAAACTGTCTCTCAAATCACCTCTATCAGTTTTGCATCCCCACTATCCATGGATAGCATCCCTGTTGCTCCATTGCTTCAATGACTTTGGATGTTGTTAGTGTTCTGGATCTGGACCATTCTAACAGGTGTAATGGCTTTAGTTTGCAATGCTCTGATGACATACAATGTTGAACATCATTCCACATATTTGTGCCTCCACATGACAGTGCCCCCTTATCCATGGCAAATACATCCCTAAGCCCCCTCTGGATGCCCAAAACCACAGATGGTAGCAAAGCCTATGGGTGTAATACCTGTTCCACCTTCTCTAAGAATTTATCAGGCGCTGTGACTTTAACTTTTGCAGTCTGCAGTGCAGCGATGAAACTGTCTTGGATTTTGTTTGCTTCTCCACGATCTCATGGACAAGTTCATTCATCCTTACGTATGTCTTAACAAGCTCTCAGGGCATGATTCCCTTCCTGAAGTCAAAAACGTTTACCTTTTCACTTAAATGGTACTCTATGGATTCTCTCTGGCATATACTAGTTGCTGGCATTGCTGTCCTCATGCTCTGGGACTGTGCTGAAGCAAACCAAAGGTGACTTGCACGCAAGTACTGTAGTCCTGATACAGAAGGTATCCCATGCTGGCTACCAAGCGACCACTGGGCAGATGATATGTACAGAACATATCCATGGAATAAAAGAACAATCCCTACCCCAGCAGGACGGAATGGAGGGCACTGGAGTTCAGCAACCTTACTCAATAGCATCTAATTTAAAACTTGTGAATTGCCTAGTTCTGGGACTTTCCATGTGATATTTGTAAACCGTGGTTGATTTGGGATAACTGAAACTTTAGCAGTCAAAACTGTGGATTTGGGAGAGGGGCAAGTGATGCTTTTCTTCTTGGGTAAAAGTATCATCAGAGCTTTGGTCTTCCCTTTCTTCTGGAGATATAAATGTGAACCCAGGGCCTCTAAGCATGCATTCTGCCACTAAGTTATGCTTCCCACCTCTGGCCCACGTCTTTGTCTATGTTGTTCACGTCAGTGTTCTTTTTAAAGAATATACCCTCATTCTTTATCAACCCCATCTTTTCCAGTCTGGCTCCTCCCTCGTGACTCTATCTGGTTATGTCCAGTGGGCCTGTTGATTGAAATGAGAAGAAGTCAGGGTAGCCATACAGGACACTGATTCTTGGGGAGAGCATGTACGTGAGTGGCCATCATACTCTACAAACTGAAAGGCTTATCCACCCCTTAAACCCCCCTTTAGACAAGGCACCAATTCCTGGGGACATGCCCCTGGGGGTGGGGAACCAGTAAAAGTTCCTAACTTTGCCAAGCACACATTCTAGTAGAGGCACATGTATTAAGGGATACAGGCTTAAAATAGATGTAAGTATACTGATATCTATGATATCAAGATCTGAGTCTTACATGAGAATACAACAAGAAAATTAAGAGAGGCTAACACAGGGGATGCTGGGACCTTGCAAAGCTCCAGGAACTTGATCTGACTGGGGCAGCAAGAGAATGAAGAACAGACAGACACATGGACACAGAACTGCTGGGGCCAGGTGGGCTGGGCTCCACCACGGAAAAGCCTCAGCACCCTGGAAACTCAGCCTGTTTATTATGTACAGTTGAACAGAGAGCTGGGGTTGTTGCTTACCGATGAGCAAGGAGGTGGCGTTACTATAGACAAGGAGACAGGTTTGATTGATCTTGGCAGGGGCAGTTTCTGCAGGGGAGCAGTCTTCAGGCCAAAACACCCAACAGGAGAAAGCTATGGTGGACATTTTCCACACATGCTATCAGGACCCACACACACGCCAGAGAAAGTCTCACCCTGAGGGGAAGGTTTACCATTTTCATGGGTCTGAGGCTATAGAGTCTGTGGTGGTGTGAATGAGAATGGCCCCCACAGGCTCATTTATTTGAATGCTTAGTCCCCAGATGATAAACTATTTGAGAAGGATTAGGAGGTATGGCCTCATTGTAGGTATGTTGCTGGGGTTGGACTTTGAGGCCCAGTCTCTCTCTCTCTTCTCCCCTTTCTCTCTATACCTGCTGCCCATGAATCAGGATATAAATCTCTCAACTACTGCTCCAGTGCCACGCAGATCTGTGTCTCTCCATGATGATCACAGACATGTAAAACTGTAAGCAAGCCCACAATTAAACACTTTCTTAGAAAAGTTTCCCTGGTCATGGTGTCTCTTCATAGCCATAGAGGGGTGACTAAGACAGGGCCCTTGGCATGGCTGTTCCTACATTGACAGCACACATTCCCTCGGGACTTCATTCAGAGCTTCCCCCAAGGAGACTTTCTCTATCTAAATATGGTGGTAGGGTGGGGTTCATCAAGAAAGAGGCATGGAATGTAAGCAAACGAGGCTACAGGACAACCAGAGATGGAGAAATTAGAGGGATAGTACCAGGAGAATGGCTGATGTGCTTGTGATCTCGAGGAAGCCGATGTGATTAAGGTATGCGGAAGAAGTCAGGTAGCATGAAGAACAGTTCTGCTCCTGTAAGTTCTTGGTCCTTGCGTATCTATGGCTTTTGCTTGGAGAGTAATGGGGTTTCAGCGGGAGAGATCGAAGCAGAAGGGTGATGTGATCCCATTTTGACAACAGTTCTCTGGCTCCCATGTTGAAGGCTGGCCCAGGCTGAAACAGGGAGGCCAAGGCAGCAAACCAGAAGGAAGTGATGGAAGAAGGAAATAGCGTCATTCACATGCAATTGGCTTCCCCTCGTGCTCAGTGGGGTCGCTGCAGGGTTAGATGTGCACTGAGAAAGAGAAGGCTTGTACATGACCCCAAGGTGTTCAGCCTGACCCCTGGAAGGAAGGCACTGCTGCAACCTAAGCCAAGGAGGAGCGTGGGGCTGAGATAGGCCCTGCATAGACGAGGAGCCCCCTCTCCTCTCACTGATAGGCAGCCTCCTTGAGATATCAGGCAGGCTTGGAGTCCAGGGTTGTCTGCATACCTTGGTTGGGTGCTTTGAAGGATCAAAAGTATAAAATCCTGTTCCTCCCGCCCCCACCTCTGCAGGGACTTCCAGGGGAGGTGTAGAGACTTCAGGAAAACCAACTCATAACACAGCCTCGCCCAGCAGAGAGCAGCTCCTCTCAGACTCGCTTGAGGTTTGAGGCAGTGAAGAAATCCAAGCTGCCAAAAACCACACTCAAGAGGATTAGATAGAGGACCTCCCCACCCCACCCTGACTCCAACCACAACTGCTCCCTGCTAAAAAGGCAGAGAAGGGGGAAGTCCTGACTCATTTCCTTTCCCCAGTGGGCAAGGAAATAGACACTTGGAGGTTTTAGATAATTACAAGCATAGTGTGCTTGCCTTTTCATCTCCAAGGCAGGCAGGTAAAGGGAGGTAAAGGTAGAGGGAGAAGGTTGGGGGTGGGAGAGTACCCTCACCCACCTACATCTTGGGCCAATCTGATGAATCCCGGCCGTTTGCCAGCCAGTGCTGGCCTGGGCACTGCTGTCTAGTATACTCTGTGAGTTCAACTAGGTAGCTGTGTAAAGAGAAGCCATCTATGACAGTGGCTTTGCTACATATGAGCCCAGTATTGGACAAATTCTTCTCTTCAGTAGCCCAGGCTCCTGGTCTAACATACCAGCTGTGTCCTCACCCTGGAATCCATCCAACTGCCCAAGCGAGAGTTTTCACATTCCGCATCCCCAACTCTCTCTCGCTAAGTGGCAGATGGTGAATTTCATGCAATGACGTGAGCAAAGGCCCCTCTATTTCCAGCCTGGAGCTCAGAATCTTCAGAGGAGCCTGCAAGGCTGCTTCCCTTGTGCTCCAAGCTGCATCTCTGGGGTGGGAGTGGGAGGAGTCAGAGAAGCTTCTTGGGGCTGGACCAGGATGGGGGAAGAACAATGAACTGATTGACCTTCCTCCCAGGTTCCTAGGCAGGGAAAGGGGAACGGGGCAGTCCGACAAGCCCGGGGTAGGGGTAAGGGACAAGACCTGCCATCCACCACCTGGAAATCTAGTGCTTTAATAAGCCAGAGCTGATATTAGACCCCGCGTGCTGAGGGGACCTCAGAGAGACAGGCTGAATGGCCAAGTGGGGGTTATTGATGGAATGTCTCTACAGGCGCTACTCAGAGAGAGATTAAAACCAAGTTATGAAGTAGGACCAGATTAATGAGAATACGTCCAAAACAGCCCATTCCATCTGCCTTGGTTTCCACCCAGCCCTTGGCACCTTCTGACCCAAACATGCTGACTGCGGCATCTAATGTCCTACACCCAGCTTTCCCACCTCTGAAGACAGAAAAGATTTATCACATAATAACCTTCAAGAATCGCAGCCCACTTCCAGACCACTGGCTCCAGTTCCCAAGGGACTTCTAAGCAGGGCAGGTTGCAGGGCAATATGAGGGGTTTGGAATCTGCCACCAGAGGCTTCCCTAGGAATGGGACTGAGGCCTCATTCTGTCCTCTCTCCTCTTCATTCCTTGATTTTTGTTTGCCCAACAGGCCAGTTTTCCTGCCATTTCTTGAGCGGCCCCCCCAGCAGGGCAAACAAAACTCACTGCTCTGTGTGGCTCTTTCCAGCTCCCAGCTACACTCACCCCTCTACCCTCATGAAGGCAAAAGTACCGTCTTTAGGCAGCTCTGCATTCACCCTGAACCTTGATAGCATGGGTTTCCTTCTTAGAAGCTTCATATTCACTATGGCAAATATGGTGCTTGAAAAAAAAAAACCAAGAAGACAAAATCACCCATCATTTGGACATATATAGTCTCCTAGTTCCCCTCCTCTTCCCATTTATTATGTGTATTTTGAGAGCAGACTAGGGGGCTCACTTCAGGCTACATAGTTAATCACAAAAGAGGTTCACTATCATAGTGGCTCACTGTGGGTGAGTTCTGGAGTCTAGCTGTATATAAATTTGCAATCCAGAGACCTGAACAGTGACAGTAACTGTTTTTGTATTTAGAATATGTAATTGTCATCAAGCTTTTTATATGTAATTTTGTTTTCTCCTGGTGCAGTTCCTGAATTCAGTGATACCCACCCTAGCATCTCCCTGAGTAGATAAACAGCCAACCCCAAGGCAGTGTAATATCCCCAAAGGATAATGCCTAGAGCAGGGAGGGAACCCAAGATTTGCTGTTAGAAGTGCTTATTTGTCCCACTGATTGGTGAAACAGGACTACTAATTACGTGTGTGCTGACATTCCCCTTCCTTTGGTTGCCAAACGGGTACAAGCAGGACATCGTGGCCCTGCTCTCAGGAAGCCTTACTTTGCAAGTGAAGCTTTAGTTGAACAATTTCAGGGGACTCCGGGCAGGTACCATCTAGGTGACGGGCACCGTGATGGCTGAGGGTCCCTGAAAGCCCTAGTCACCTGGATGCCTCTGTGGGCCCTGCCTACAGACTCTCTGTGCCCAGGATCTTATAGTAGGGGTGACAGGCTGGTCCGGCCACCCAAAGTCTACACTCCCAGTGTGTGTGGGATTTTCAGGGCACCTTTCCAGTTGCCCTTCTTGTCCCCCAGGGTGTGTCCTTCACCCATTTGGTGGGTGAGTTGAGCCGTCTCTCTTGCGATCCCGATTTGCCCCTCAGCCTGGACTCGGGCCACAGCTGAAAGCGAGTCCTCAGCTGTGGCTGTCTGCTCCCACGGGCAGCATCCCGGGCTTCTCCCTGCAGCGCGCCGGGGGTAAATCCCCTCCTAG
>LOEQ01003447.1:82847-96535 GCA_001685075.1 Bramus lutescens
CAAGCCTGTGCCCTGGCCTTGTGTCGGGGTCAGCGCTGGTAATGAGTGGGTGCTGACTTCCCTCTCATCCTGACAACTGGCAAATGGCTGAGAAGCCAGGAAGCCCTGCATTCCCCAAGGATACAGTTCTAATTCCAGTTAAGCAGTGTTTATTTGTGTCTACTGGGTCCAATACATTGTGCTGGTCAGAGATCCTGATGGGAAATGTGGCTTAGGTCCTAAAAATGCTCACAGGTAGAACAGGTACCGTGGAAAGGACCACGTAGATGTCAGAGCCATAGGTGTGTCACCAACATGGGCAGCCAGGCTGTAGTGGAGTCTTTCAAGTATGCTGGGCCTGGACAGACCACGAGGGAATGGCTGGCTTTTCAACCCCATGTCCCACTGCCACAAGACACTGAACAGGGGCTCCAAACACCTGTGTGACCCCTACAGTGAAGGAGCTTGAGAACAGCTTCATGGGGAACCACAGATTTTAAGCTCTGAAGAGATTCTTAGATGTGGCGAGATCAAAGAAACCCATGAGAGGAGGTGGTTTATCCACACAAGGGAAGATGACCCGGTCTTGAAAGAGATGGGAGTTCTGACTGAGACAGGCTCACCACAGAAAACACAAACACTGTATTATTGTTCTTATTTGAAGTTCTCAGAATAGTCAGATTCCTAGAGAGAAAGCAGAATCGTGGTTGCCAGGGCTTGAGTGGAGGGAAGAATGGGAAATTTTTAAAATGAGTGCAGTTTTCGTTTGCATTTGCAGCGTGAAGAATTCTGGAGATTGATTATATATCAGTGCAAATATACTTAAGAGTAGGAAATTATGCTTTTGCCACACACACATGTATATACACGATACCCGTACATAGGCATATATTAGATATACAAATATACACATAAATCATACATACATACACATGCTGTGCTGGCTAGTTTTATGCCAATTTGACACAAGCTAGACTTACCTGAAAGGAAGGAACCTCAATTGAGAAAATGCCTCCATAAGATCCAGCTGTAAGGCATTTTTAAAATTAGTGACTGATATGGAAGGGTCCAGTCCATTGTGGGTGATGCACCCTAGGTGGATGGTCCTAGAGTCAGTCTATATGAAAGCAGGGTGAGCAAGCCAGTAAGCAGCACCCCTCCATGGCCTCTGCATCAGCTCCTGCCTCTAGATTCCTGCCCTGTTTGAGTTCATGTCCTAATTGGAAGTGTAAGCAAAATTAACCCTCTGCTGCCCGAGTTGCTTTTGGTCATGGTATTTCATCACAGCAATAGTAACCCTAAATACATGTATATTTATGATATGTATTATGCATGTATTATAAGCATGTATTTTCAGTGATGGAGATGGTGAACAGCTGCAGTGATGGCTCAGTAGGTAAAGCACTTGTAACCCAAGTGTGATTACCCAAGTTTAGTCTCCAGCACACACATAAAAAGCCAGGCGTGGTGGTGCACACTTGTAATCCCAACACTGGGAAGCAGAGATAGGCAGATCTCTGGGGCTTGCTGACCAACCAATGTGGACAAATCAGTGAGTCAAATCAGAGGTCCCAATGACAGACCCTGTCTAAGAAGATAAGGTTGGCAGCTTCTAAGACACCATCAACCTCTAAGTACTGGGGGTGTGTGATCTCACACACTCGAACATGTACACACATCAAAACACACATAATTAATTAATTAAAGTGGCAAATTGTATGTTATATGTTATTACATCTTGGCTCTGAAATGTGTGATAATGGCTCCTGTACTTGAATGTTTGGTCCCAGCTGGAGGAATTTTATTGTTTTGTTTCGTTTGTTTTTCGTTTCTTTGTTTTGTTTCTTGAGACAGTTTTTCTGTGTAACTGCTGTGGTTGTTCTGGAACTTACTTTGTAGACCAGACTGGCCTCGAACTCACTGAGATCTGCCTGCCTCTACCTTGCAAGGGCTGGGATTAAAGGTGTGCGCCACTAACGCCTAGTGACTGGTGGCATTGTTTAGAGAGGTTCTGAAATTTTTAGGGTGTAGGGGCTGGGCAGAGGAGGTGAGTCATTAAGAGGCAGGCCTTTGTGGGCATGGCCCAGCCCTGGTTCCAGACTAGCTCTAGCTCTCTCTGCTTCCCCACCCCTCAAGATGTGAATAAGCCATGCAGCAGTTTCCTGTAATCAGAGCCACCCCAGCTGCTGCGCCTCCTCCACTTTAGTGGGCCATATACACTGAAATCATAAGGCAAAACAAACTTCCCCTCCTAGACATTGTTCCTGATAATTTTGTCACATCAAGAAAAAAGACACTTAAACATGTATATTGGAATATATTTAAAGTCAAAATAAAATAAGGACGGGAGATAAAGTGGAGAGGCAAGACAGTGCAAGTGAAAGGGTGCTCGATAGACAGGGCTGCAACTTAACGAGCAAGACAGGAGATGGGACCAAGAGGAGGCAAAGCGGACCTTGAATGCCATGCCAAAGAGTATGGAGTTTAAAGTTTTACTTTCAGCTTTGTGTGTTACTGAGGACTTTCAGTGTTCTCTTCAACTTAAACTGCTGTAGAGCAAGTACGCTATGCTATTGTCTTGGTTCTATCCCTGGTTTAGGTTTGACCTAACTGATCCCCCTGAGTGTTCTAGCCCTAGTAACTGATGGGGATAAGTGAGATTTGCCTGATTCACCTGACTTTTTTTTCAACTGGACATCCTCAAGTCACCCCAGTGTATGAACTCAACACAAGGCCTGTCCCTGAATCCGCCTTAGTTCCTTGGACTTCTCTTCTTTGGCTTTCTGTAGGTGCAAGCTCCCAAAGGAGTCTGATGGTCACATGATGAAGTTCCTTGGCATACGGGTGCCACCTTGTCTCGGTTTGTTTCCTGGGCCTTTGCTTTGCCTAAAGCCAGCTGAAGACCTGTCCATTGAGAGCAAGAAGGATTTGCCTTAGGAATTCATGAATTCAGTTATATTTCATTATCCTTAGTGTTTGGATATACTGGGCACACCCATGCAAGGTTGGCTTCTAGATAAAACTGGGAGCCAGATGGCCACAAGACAGGCCTCTCTGTGTAGCTCCATCATGTGTTTAGCACAAAAATTTTAGGCTTCTGTTCTCTTCTACAAGAATTTTTTTTTAATTCCTGTAATGAGTGTGTCGTTCCTTCCTGACTTTCTAGGGATATTGAGATGATGAATGAAGTAGAAACAGGACATATTTTGAACTGTGAATAATAAGATGAGATAATAATAATAATACATATACTCAACATTGACAGTATTGTGGATGTCCCAGCATGAGAGAGAGAGAGAGAGAGAGAGAGAGAGAGAATGAATATTCTGGCCTATGGTTCAGTCAGTAAAAGCTTCTGCCTTACAAGTGTAAGGACATGAGTTCAACCCCCTAGAACTACATAAACTAGAAGGGGGGGAACAACAGTAAACCAGGTATGGGGACCTGTGTGTCTGTTATCCCAGCATCGGGGAGGCAGAGACTGCTGGATCTCTGGGGCTCGGCCAGCCAGCCTAGTCTACTTGGTGAGTTTCAGGTCAATGAAAGCCTTTCTCCAACAGCAAGATGATGTCTTAGTTAGGGGTTCTATGGCTGAGAAGAAACACCTCGAGTAAAAGCAACTCGGGCAGGAAAGGGCTTATTTGGCTTACACTTCTACATGTGTTCATCATCTAAGGAAATCAGGGCAGGAACTCTAGCAGGGCAGGAACCTGGAGGCAGGAGCTGATGCAGAGGCCATGGAGGGGTGCTGCTTACTGGCTTGCTCCTTGTTACCTAATCAACCTGCTTTCTTATAGAGCCCAGGACCACCAGCCCAGGCTTGGCCACTCCACAATGGACTTGGCCTTCCCCCATCAATCACTGATTAAGAAAATGCCTTACTGCCTGATCTTATGGAAGCATTTTCTCAATTGAGGTTACCTCTTCTCAGTAACTCTAGCTTGTGTCAAGTTGACATAAAACTAGCCAGTGCAGTAGATAAGGCCTGAGAAATGACACATGAGATTGATCTCTAGCCTCTATACATATACACATATGTACACATGCACCCACACACAGAAACATGCACACACACACTCCTTTCTTTTTTCTTTGTTTGCCTTTCCCCAACCTCCACCCTTTTGAGATAGGGTCTTATGATGCAGAGACTGGTCTTAAACTCACAAAGATTCACCTGTCTCTGCCTCTGCAGGTGCTGGGATTAGATTTACAAAGATCCCCTGCCTCACCTGTTGGGAAAGATTCTTGCATTGAGATTGACTTGACGATGAGCAGTCCCTGAAGTGGTCATTCATTAAAGACAGCCAGTTCCCCTCTTTTCTTTGGCAACATTGCTCAAAACAACTGAATTATGATTTTACTGCCTGAGAGTCAAGAGGAAAAGACGCCAACCTCACCTATTCCTTGTCCCTTTCAGCAGTCTTCACTGAGCATTTGATCAGTTGAGTCTGTGGGTACAACTCCAGTTTCCTACCCTTCACTCTGAGGTGTAGAAAGGACCCCGTCCTTAGTCACAAAACGCCTTCACGTCCCCTCAAAGAATTCTACCATATGATCTCCATGTTGTACAGAAGGTGGAAGAGATGGTTGGCATGACAACAAAGAGTTTGCTCCATTTGTGGTTCATTAAAAATAGCCTACTACCCCTCTGCCCTGTGAGACATCTGTAAGTCACCCCATGACTACTGCCATGTCCGGCAGTTGTCACCAGAAGCTCTTCTCTTGCATCCTATCCGTCATTTCCTGTTCATCTCCACAGCTCACAGACGCCAGGTTGCATAAGTTGTCTTAAATGTGTACCCTTGAATTTCTGATGAGCTTTCAGTACCTTGGCTCTAGAGACTGGGGTGCAGCTCAGTCAGTAGAGCACTTGCCTAACGTGCACGAAGGCCTTAAGTTTGCTCCCAAACACTGCATAAAGTAGGCATGTAATCCACTTGGGTGGTCAAGGCTAGGGGATTAGAAGTTCAGTCTTCTTTAACTATATAGTGAGTTAGAGGCTAGCCTGGCCTATGTGAGATCCTGTCTCAAAAGAGAGGGGAAGGAGGAAAGAATTTGGCTCTGGCCATGTGTGCTCCTCTAAAGCAAGATTGGAAGAAGAGGCAGGTGTAGCCTTTGGGGCACAATGTGAGACCCATGCTGTGTGGAGACTTTCTCTTCAAATTGTGCATTGTTTCTGAATGCCTTAAGGCATTAAACTAAAGTAAGTGTGTGTGTGCATGTGTGCATGTGTGTGCGTGTGTGTGTGCCACTTTAAATAGGAGCTTAAATGTTGACTATAAAAATTGGACTAACTAGAAACTTTTAATTATTTATTTTTATGTGTATGGATGTCTTGCCTGCAGATATGTCTGTATACCATGCGCATGCCTGGTGTCCACAAATGCCACATGAGGGAGTTAGACTCCCTGAGACTGGAATGACAGAAGGTTGTCAACCACCACGAGGCTGCTGAGAATTGAACCCGGGTCCTCTGGAAGAGCGGCCGGTGCTCTTAACCACTGAGCTATCTGTCCCAGAACCCAACCAGATGTTTTTAAGGATAAGAGAGAGAAAATGAAGCGCTCCTGCTTTCACACCAGTGACTAGCAGAAATGCTGGGGTACACATTCTTCCATCGTGAACTCTCTTACAGCTTTCATTGCTGCCACTTTGTAGTTTATCAGTCCATGCTGTCAGGCACTCGCCTCTCATTTTCAGTGACTGTTTAGTGTCCCCAGCCAGTGGCAACTCCACCAGCACACTCTGACAGTCCTCCTTTCTCAGGTATGGACTTGCTCTCTTGGAATTTTTCTCTTCATTTCAAAAATAGTTGGAACCCAGGAGAACTTAGAATCTGATTTTTTGACTATATTTTTAAATTTTTTAGGAAAGATACCAGAAGAAGTATTACTAAGTCAAAGGGTATTGCCTCTTTTTTTTTTATTGCTAAACTGGCTTTGAGGATTTAAACCCATTTCTTCACACCTCACTAATACTGTAGAATTTACTAAAATAATTACTAATGTAATAGGTTAAACATTGTATCTCTCCCACTGATTGTGCATTAGGCTGCTTTACTTTCTCTGCTCTTTGGTAATTTGTACTTGGTTTCTGTTTTTTCTAGTGTATTGTTCATATTAACACCCCATGTCATATGTGCTGAAAATGTCCCCTTAATTTGCTACTTGATTTGCTTCATTGTAATTTTTAATGTGGAGAGATTATATATATATATATTTAAAGATTTACTTATTATGCATACTATTCCATCTGCCTTATTCCCAAAGAAGGCACCAGATCTTTCTGTAGATAGTTGTCAGCCACTATGTGGTTGATGGGAATTGAACTCAGGACCTCTGGAAGAGCATCCAGTGTTCTTAACCTCTGAGTCAGTCATCTCTCCCACCCCTATATACATTCTTACATAGTCTACTCTCCCAATCTTTTCCCTTTAGGATTACATTTTTTTTAGAATGAATTTTTTTTTTTAGATTTGTTTGTGTGTGTCAGTGTTTTGCTGCATATGTGTGTGCGCCTTCTGTTTTTGGTGCCAAGGGAGGCCAAAAGAGGACGTTAGATCACCTGAAACTGGAGTACAAATGGTTGTTAACCATCATGTAGGTTCTGGGACTCGAACCTGGGCTCTCTGTAAGAATGACAGCACTCTTAACCATTGAGCCATCTCTCCAGTTCCTCCCTATATGACTTCTCTTTTGATATTAGTATTGGGAAGGCCTTCCTCATTTAGTATACCTTTTCTCACAAGAGCACAACATTCAGCTTTCTGTGCCTCAGCATCATAGTCACTGATCTGCGGATACAAAGAGACACCATGAAGACAAGGCAACTCTTAAGAAAGAAACCGTTTAATTGGGAGCTGGCTTACAGCTTCAGAGGTTTAGTCCAATATCATCATGGAGGGGAGATTGATGGCAAACAGACAGGCACTGGAGCAGTAGCTGAGAGCTACATCCTGATCTCTCTCTTACACTCTCTCTCTCTCTCTCTCTCTCTCTCTCTCTCTCTCTCTCTCTCTCTAGATCTGACTTGAGCTTTTGAGATCTCAAAGCCCACCCCCAGTAACACACTTCTTCCCATAAGGCCACACCTCCTAATCCTTTCAAATAGTGCCACTCCCTCATGACTAAGCATTCAACTTTATGAGCCTATGAAGGCTGTGCTTATTCAAACCACCATAAGCAGGGAAGTCATGCTCCAAAAGACTTGTGGGGTGAAAATGGGAGAATGGGAGAATGTAGGTCTTGGTACAGATCCTAAATGCTCCCTAACTGATTGAAGTTCTGCTTTGAAACCCCACCACTGTGGGCCCCACCTGAGAGAGTTGCCTTCTTATTCAAATCTTGGCAGGCATTTTCTGGGTTCAGAACAATGTCTACATCATAACAAGTATCTCTTTTCTAGGAGTTCTTAGGGTCATCAAACTAGGTGGTTTGTTCATTGATATGTCCACTCCTGCAGGGCACAGGTCACCCCAGGGACTTTACAGGTGAGAAGAGTGTAGGGGAAGAGGATTAAGGGTTGGTCCTGGGTCAAAGAGTTATCATGGCTGGTAATGTCACTGACTGGATACGGGGGTGCTGGTCATACCCAGAATGTAACACCACTTCCAGAGGCAGAAAATTTCCCCCGTGTGTGTACATGTGTGTACATGACCATATACACCTGCCTACATGCAGACATGAGAAAGAGAGAGAGAGAGAGAGAGAGAGAGAGAGAGAGAGAATATAACTTCGCTATTCTGCGAGGTATTTCCAAATAGAAGAAACTATCTCTCCAATTTGAAAAGTATAAGTGGTGGTGGTAATAGTGGTGATGGTGGTGGTGGTGGTGCTGCTGCTGCTGGTAGTGAGCTAATAAAACCTCAAGTAGAACAAGGAAAAGAAATGAGCATGTGCAGAGTAATTTTTCTCCTGCATGCTTTATTAAAGAATTAGATGACATAATTACACGTTATAATGTCTTTACACATATTTATGGTAATTACGTCAATGCACATTTGATGTTCTGTAATTACAGTAAATACACAACAACCCTGACAAATACTTGATCAAGAATTCAGATTCCTTAAGTGAAGATGGAGCAAGGCAAGGTTAACCCCTCAGCTTCCTGACAGCCCAGACCCTGGGTATTCCGCCTGCCTTTTCTAAGCTTTCTGGGGATGTGAAACATATCCTCCAGTGTCATAACACACAGCCACAATTTATCAGTGATGTTCAGCGAGACTGACTGATAGACAACCCTCCTCGTTTGGGTCACTACCCCTCTAAGGTATCAGTTTTCAGATAGGATGAGAGGAAGGGATGCCAGACTAGGGGCATGCCCAAGACTCAGGTAAGTGGTGAGCATACGTATCTGGGGAGCCGTCCCAGGTGGTGGGAGCAACATCCAACTGTGGAGTTTTATGAACACCCAGAAGCACTTCTCCTAGTCACAGGTGCTCAAAGAGCCACTTTGCAGCTGGGTCAGCTCCTAAGTGCAGGTCATTCCCCGCTGTCGAACCGCTAGACACACTGGGAGTTTTCACCGCGGTTCTGTGATGTCACTGATGTGCATAGCATTGTTATGGTGATTAGACTGGATGTATTTCCTTCTCTTATGTGGGTTTTTTCTTTATGGTCTCATGGACATAGTGAGGTTTTATTTATGTTTTAATAAATATAACTTGCCTAAAATCAGAATTTGTGCTACACTCTGGATTCTGAAATTGGAGTTTGCTGTTGTGTTTTTATTTTTTAAGCCCCCCTCCTTTTCAATCAGGGTCTCAATACATAGCCCTGACTGATCTTGAATTCACTATCCTCTGCCTCGGGCTTCTGAGTGATGGAATTACAGGCAACTGTTGTTCTTGCTATATATAATTCTTCGCCGGTTTCTCAAAAACTGTACCAGGCATGGTGGAGCCCACCTGTAATCCCAGCCCTCAGGAGGATAGTGAGTTTAAGACTAGCCTGAGCTACACATAACAAGACACCCTATCTTAGTAAGCAATTGATACGATTTTTGTCCCAGTGGAGATACATGTCATGTGATCATTATCTGTGAGTCACAGTTCATCCGTCTTAAGGCCAGGAAGCAGAAGCGTGTATCTGCCTTTACCTGACAAATTTCTGGTTAGAACTATCCAATTCACTCGGGTCTTGGTTATTTAGCCCCAGGAAGCTCTGGGCTGAGTCCAAAGTGTAGGCTCTGGCTCTCCAAAAGGACATAGCAATGGTTCATTGTCAGACTGAAAGTAGACAGATTCAGGGCTGGGAAGTCCTGATTCTCTCTGCAGCTGCTGATCCCTGGCCAGCACTTTGCAAACCTTTCATAAGGAGAAGGGAGCGCTCCCTCCTCCCCCCTGCCACCTCCCAGGGCCTCAGCTGATAGATGTTAAATAGCTGTTAAGTTAACGCTTTCAATAGGGTAAGGACTTAGGGTAAGGACTTGTTGATACACTGTCTCCATCCTGTCCGTTGACCTCCTTCAGTATGGAATGGATACAGGACAGGCGTCTGGACCGCTTAATCGTCCACCAATCCCATCCCACCTCTGTGACCTGCAGAAACCAATTATCCCTGGAAGAGGTGGTCTCAAAGAACAATTTCTCTGGTCCCCACAGAGTGGGTGGGGTGGGGGTGGGGAAGAAATTTACCACCCTGGTTCAGTGCAGTTCAGGAAAGGACTAAAACGAGGGCCGACTAATGACTCATAAAAGCAGCAAACTTATTGACTAATACATTTCTTAGTCATGAATTCACCGTGTCCTGTACATACCAAAATCAAAGCAATTACGGATTTAAACGAAGCCATGATTTTTAGTGCAGAAAATGCTTGTTTTAGCCCAAGATGGGGCTCGGGGCTAGTGACCTCTAAGTCCCCTGTAATGAAAGCACCTTGCAGCCCAAAGGCTTCTGGGTAGTAACTGCTACAGGCTGAGAGAGCAATGGCACTGTGCTAATGATGCCCTTTTCTGAAGTGGAGCTCCTCCGTTCAGCAAGGGCCAGGATGGCACAGGGGTACATTGAGGCAGAAGCGAACCCATCGGCTCCCGCCTCTCACCATCCATGCTTCCCATCATCGTCATCCTCTCTCGTCTCCTTCCTGTCTTCTTGTCCTTTTAACTGTTAGCTGCTCAGGACCCGGTGAATTTCAACCCAGGTCTCGTGGATGTATTTAAAACATGTGAGCAAGCGAGATGGAAACAGAAGCAGCCTTTTTGTTTTTCCTCATTTTTCCCCCATTTCTGTTCAGTGAGGACTTCACATGGCCGGGAACCATAATTCATATTTTCTTCACAGTCACAAAAGACTGCTGGAACCGAGTTCCTGTTGGGAAACAGATTTTCTTCTGGGCTCTTCCCGGTTGGGCTTTGTGGTGTTGTAAACTGCTGTGCACTTCCCAGCTCCTAGAAAAGGTGGGTTCAGGGGGACACCAGACAGAGCTGCCTGTCTTTCTGCATAAATTCCAACAAGAAATTGTGATGCTTGCATTCCAAAGAGTTGGGGGGGGGAGCCTCAGGAATTGTTCCTGTCATCGGAGCAAGTCCATTTTGCCAAGGCAATTTCTAACCTCAGTACAACAGGTAGGAAGAGAAGAGAGGAGCGGGGGTGGAAGGGAAGGAGAAGAAACAGGGCTCTTCTCATTTCCAGGGTTCATGCTTTGGAGGTGGAGGGCAGGAGTTTGAAATTAAATATTCGAGAGAGAAATCAGCAAGCCACCAAATCTTCAGGAAGGGAATGTCCATTAAGTTCCAGTGATGGGATTGCCAAGAAAGACTGTTGCCACGGGCCCCTTCCTCACCTCTTCAGCACCGGCAAGGGTGCTTGGGAGCTCAATAACGCTCACTGAAGAAGGATTGTGGTCTGTCCTCCCTATCTCTGCCTCATTGTTAGCTGCCAGTCTACCAGGTGCAGCCCCTGGGAATTGAAAATTAATTTTGTTCCCTGCCCCACGCAGCTGATCCCAGCTGGCCAGTGCTTCCGCTGAGCTCCAGGGTCAGCTGCATGAGACCACTAGGTACCCCGAGTAAATGATAGGGGCCTTGGGCCGAAAAGATGTCTACCAATTCAGAAATCGCATTTTCCGCTTAACTCAATTTCAGTGTGTCCCTTTGTCTCCCTGCAACAAGATTCAATTATCAGGGCAATGGGCATTCTCTCTTATGCATGTCCCATCCCCCACCTTGCTTACCTGTGTGGAGTGTTTAGTGTTCCCTCTTCCTGGTAACTGTGGGTAATGGGACTTCTTTAAGCAAGAAAGGGAAGAGATTCTCTTCTCCCTCCCTCCCTGTCAGGAACTGAGCGTCTTTGATCGGGCTACACCACGGAAAAGCACTGGAATATCAGTTAGAAGACACTGATTCTAGCTGTGTGACCTTGGGCAAGTCACTCAGCCTTTCTGAGCCTCTGTTCTCCCCAACTCCAACCCCCACCATACAATACCGAGTTATAGCAGGGCTGGGATGACAGCTTTGTTGCTAAAGTGCTTGCCACACAAGTGTGAAGACAACCTGTGTGTGGGCTATGGGGGGGGGTGGAGTATAATGGTATGTGCTTATAATCCCAGCACTGAGAAGGCAGAGATAGGCAGACCCCTAGGCTTCACTGGCAAACCAGTCTAGCATGCTTGATGGGTTCCAGGCTAATTAGAGACTCTGTCTCAAAAGAAATAGGGTGAATGGCACTGAGCAATGACATGTGAGCATGCACCCACGCACATGCATGCACACACATACACACACACACACACACACACACACACCTTAGTTACAATTGTTTATCTCGGAGTTCATCTTCTACTTAGAAAATCCTGAGGGACCCAAAGCACTTCCTTGACAGAGAACCCTTATTCCAAAGCTGTGTCTTCAAAGGAACTTGGACGCAAAGTCACAGCAGAAACCATTCAGGCCTCCAGTTATAGAAATGACTGTAATGCACCTTTGGGCTTCTGGTTCAGGGTCTTCTGTACCCCTTCCTTAGAAAGCCCAGAATCTGTTTTAGGTCCTACATGACAGAACTCTTCTTGTACCCTGGGTGTAGGTGGGAGCAGGAACTAGATAGAGACTATCCCTGAGACCCATTTGGACATCTCCCCTTAGGGTTTGCCTGCCCAGGTCCCCACCCCCTGCCTCTCAGTCTCTCTCAGTTTGTGAGGCTGTCACTGGAAATGGGATCCAAGTATTGCTGATTCAGTGGTGTTTGCCCAAATGCCGTTTCCTAAGAACTGGTGGATGCCCAAGATGCTCTAGGAGTCTGTTTGCTATTTCCAACAAAGCCTGTTTTTTTTCTCCTTTTTTTTCCTGGAAGTGGAATGTGGCATGAAGCCGGCAGAATCTGAACCCAAGTCTATTCCAACTCCCTTCTAAACTCAGCAAATACTGCAGTGAAAGACTTTCCTCCTATCCTTCCCCAAAGTCCTGAGACTGCAACTGCTCATGGGCACTGAATCTATGTGACAGACTACTTAGAGATGCTGGCCAGTGGTTCAGGGCTCATTCCCTCTTTTGTGTGGGGGGTGGCAGGTTATATGTGCTCACTCTTGTAAGCATATGCACACTGCTTGTGAACACCAGACGTTGGCACTGGGTATCTCCCTCAGTCACTCTCAGCCTTACCTTTGAGACAGCATCTCTCCTTGTACCTGGAGCTCCCTGTAGGCTAACCTAGCCATGCAGCAAACCCCTGAGATCCTCCTGTCTTTGCCCTCATCTCCCAACCTTGAATGAAACCTGTCCTTCCAGGAAGTTTCACTTTTCATGCCTTTATTTGTGTGCAACCCACTGGGTTTAATTGTGGTTGCTTGCAAGAGCGTGGTTCAGAGGTAATTTACTGGACCATGGGCAACTTTTTAGTGGCTACCTCACCACCTTCCCCAGCAACTATTAACTGCCAGGAATCCCTTATAAGTCCCCCTCATTCAGGATGAAATATTGGCAGCACACTCTTCTTCAGCCACAGGATTTGATAGTATCGCCATCATTATCAGTCTTTAAAGGGTCTGATGGCAATACTTTCTTCACTGGAGTCTTGGAGGAAGCCACCAAGTTCATGGGGTTGGAGACCTGTAGGACACAAGCCCCTCCGTGCCCCCGTTCCACCCCAGGAGACGAGTTCTTTTCAGCCGCGCACTGATCAAATGCCTAGCCATGCTGTTCTCTCTTTAAACTGTACTAGAACCCTTTTTCCCAATCCCACTTACACACTGGTTGCATTCTAGAGCAATAGATAGCAGACTGAAGCCATGGACCTGCTAGGGTGATCTAGTTCAGTGGGGAGAGTGTTCACTCACCATGCACAAGGCCCTAGTTTCAATCCCTGTGACTATAACAAAAGCAAACAGACACATAAAACTGTGGATACTTGTCTGTCTTGGGTTGGCTTTAGTAAGAAGTTTTATCTTTCTCCCTCTCTTTCCTCCCTCCCTCCCCACCCCACCTCTCGTGTGCTCTCTCTCTCTCTCTCTCTCTCTCTCTCTCTCTCTCTCTCTCTGCATAAAAAGTAGATACAGAAGAGAAAAGAGTATGGCAACACCCCAGGCCAAGTAGCACATTGAAGACAGCGTGGCAGGTGACATCCAGGATGTCAGAGAATGTGACAGTAGCACTGGCGATGTGAACAGCATAATGGCACACATCAGTGTTGCCAATAGAGCTCTGATAAGCTTGCAGTGGGCATGGAAACACTGTCTGGGTCAGGAGAAGCCAAGGTGAGCTGGTGTGTTATCAT
>LOEQ01003447.1:100290-119248 GCA_001685075.1 Bramus lutescens
CCTGCCAGTAATTTAAAGAGATGAGACTGAGATGAGACATGCCTTAAAGAGCCCAAGGGCAGAATGTAGCTGGGTGGATTAAATATGGCACACGATAAGTTTCTCAGCCTTGGGTGGTAAAGCCTTTTCCAGAACAGTCCACAAAGCTAGGTACAGAGCCCACCACTGGAGGATGCCCCCAGTTTTTATTATCTCCCTATAGTGTGATCAAGTGCTGGTTTCCCTCCCCACCTCAGTTCCCAGCAGTCCATTGGCAACACATGGTATGGACGGTCAGGAAGGTCTCCCTCAGGCTGGTGAAATCCATCTCTCTTTGCTTTTCATGGAGATGCCTGAACCCTTCCCTTCCCTCCCTATCAGTGAGGACCAGAAAGGGAATGGGAGGCTTACATGGCTCAGGGTGCCCTTGGGACTTTAATCTGTTTTCTGCCATGCTTACCCTGTGATGTTAGGTCATGACAACTCCTCAGGAGTCTCACCTGCACCAGAGGCCTTTAGCTGGTCACAGCCTTGATCTTTACTGACCCTTCCCCCACCTTGGTTCAAAGAACTAACAGTGGTAGAATGGGACTGGCTCAACACAGGAGTGGCTGCCCCAGGCCAAGTACTCATCAGGGTCCAATCACCCAGGGTTCAATTCAGCACATGAATGAAAGCAAAGAGAGGGACAAGGGTCATGTCCCAAACATGCTGGCCTCCTGCCCAGAGTGAGATGGCTACTTCACCTGCCTCTAGAGCCCCAATAGAAATAAAGCAAGTTCCTCTAGAGCCAATATGTCTCAGAAAAACCAGGCTTCTGAAGAGAATATGGATAAAAAAGGAGTCACACGGGCCTCTTTATTGGGATAGACTTGAAGATGATTTTGTTTTGTCGATATTGGGAATTGAACACAGGGCTTCACATACTCTGGGTAAGTGCTCTACCACAGAGCTATATCCCTAGCTCTATTATTATTATTATTATTATTATTATTATTATTTTCATTTCAAGATTATAGTTTACAAAATTGCTCAGGACAGGCTTAAACTCACTCTATAGCCTAGTACATCCTCCTGCCTCAGCCTCGCAAGTGACTAAGATGGCAGAACTCTGCCACCAGGCCTGGCCCCTTGCGTTGCTAAAGTCATCAAAGTGAAAGTCCTCATCATCACTGACAGTAACTTCCTACCCTCAGCTGACAGATACCAGCTTGCAGTTGCCCAGGTGTACAATCCCAAGTGAGGATTCATCCTGGGTTTTTCCTCTGCAGTTATTTCCAGGGCTATCCGAGCTGTCCAGTTCATTATTCCCACAGTATTTATGTTTCCCACTTCCCAATGGGCATTTCAAGAACACTGGCTCTGAAGATGAGAAAGGAAGCCCCGCCCCAAAGCAAGTGATTTTTAGAAATGTCACTTCAAAGCGGTTCTAGGAGAGGTGAGAGGAGCCGGAGGCTCCGCCCAACAGGAGTTCCTGGCGCTCTTGTTATCTCCCCTTTCATGGTGCCACCATCACATCACCTTTGAGTCGTCACTTTGTCTTAGTCACTCAGGCTGTGACAAAATACCAGACTGAAGCAGTTTGACAGAAGGAAGACTTATTTTGCCTCATGGGTTTTGGGGGACCCAGTCATCATGGTGGGGAAGCCTTGATGGGGTTCCTGGCAAAGGGAACATGTAACAGAAACCTTGTGCTTGAGACAGGGTCTCATCATGTAGCCTTGGCTGACCAGGGACTTTCTAAATTGACCAGGCTGGCCTGAAATCACAGAGATCCACCTGCTTTTACCTCCTGAATGCTGGGATTAAAGGCGTGCACCACCACACTCTTTGGGGGAAGTCGTGGAGGGGCTGGGACCACATTCCTCACTGGTAGAGGTGGTGATGAGTGGTGAGCCCTGTCACTCCTGGAGGTACATGGTAAGGGGTGAAATCGATACCCTACTCTGTTTCCAATCCAGTGCTCTGCTTCTGGATCAGCTAAGATGCTCCGTGGCTGGGCGTGGTGGCTTGAGTAGCAGCTTCTCTGCAGACAGCCACAGAATGTTTCTCAAAAAGACCCTCAAGTGATGGCCTGAGCTCATGACCAGGGCCACTCCTGAGATCTCTGGGGTGCTTGAAGAGCTTGTATTGAGGACTGTTAGGGTTTGGATGTGAAATGTGTCTAAACATCTACTTGAGATGGGGCTCAATGAACCCCCCCCGTCTCTCCTTGTCCCTTTCTCTTCTAGATGATTCCATATGCAAGTAGGCCATACAAGCCAATCCTTAAGTACCACGCCCTGAGCCCCACATTCCTAGGGCCAGGTCTCTATTTTATTCCGAGCTATTAGAAATTGTTTTTAGCAAAGCATGTGTGTGACACTTAGATGGAGCAACCCGTTACCTAGGAAACTGTCCCCTCTATACATGCTCTGCTGCCTGGTATCATTTGGATCCAGCTGCCTCCATTGGCCTTTTTCCTTGGCGTTGCTGTGGCCCCTTTTACCCCCAACTATTGTGCTAGAGGAGTAGCTCCTAGCCAGGACCAGCTCTACAATTTGTGGGGTTCACTGTAAAATAGTCCCTGATTCAAAATCTATTGGAGATTTCTAGGTAACAAGCCATTAACACAAGCACTGGAGCCTTCTCAGGGTGGGGCCCCATGCAGTTGCACAGGTTGTATGTGAGTGAGGCTTATCCTGCTTCTGAGGTGGTCAGAAGAACCTTGCACAACCTTCCTTTGTCCCTGTAGGCTGGCCGGGATCCTGGTGACAGAGGCATATGCCTTTCATTTCATCATGGTTGTGTTTAGCTCAGATTGTTTTTTTTTTTTAAGGTTTTCTCTAAGAACATTAAATGTGGGGCTTCTGAGTTTGTAAGGACCAGAAATTGCCTTATTTTATCTTCTCAGCATATGTAAATACTTTCTACCTCCTTCAGTCTGAAAAAAGCACCTGATTGACAATCTAAGTTAGTATTGAAAACTCTGGACTGCCAAATCTGTGAGTGCTGCCTCTGGCTAATACAGCCCAGAGACTTTGGGGGTGTATTATACTTCTCTGGATGCACATTCCTTTTGGACCTCCTCCAGAAAGTCACCACCTACCCACAAACCCATCCTGAATGAATCACCCATAGGTTACCCCAAACCGTTTGGAGCAATTCGTGTTTTCAGCCTGTCTGACTTCTGGGGACTTGGAGAGAAACTGCGGTCCCCTTGCCCCCCATCCCCCCCAGTGTAGGCTAGCAGTTCTTTGCTTCATCTGCAAGCTTGCTGCTTCCTGTTCAGGAGGCAAGCGGTCTTTTCAGCCCCACTTCCCAGGGTTCCAGGTCCAAGACTGTGTCTCTTCTCTCTTGGTAATGTGGCACACAAGTCACACCTCAACTTCTGTTGGCAGGGTCTCTCTTCTTTGCTTCCTTCTGTATGACCTGGGGGATGTCCCTCTCCATGGCCCAGAGCCCCAGTGAGCATTGAGCCTTCACGTTCTGAACTAAGGAGCACTGATTTATCTCATGGTTACCATCGAATGCCAACCTTCTGTTGTCCTTCCAGGATGCAGGAGACCTTTGGACTGCTCTCTCCTGGGAACCATCTGTAGCCATTCTCACCTTCTGAGTAGTTCTGCCTTGGATTGGTCTGGCTCTAACCCACCCAACTTCTCTGATCCTTTGGTGAATCTAGATTTCTGCCCGTGGGGTGACATTTCCACAGACCAAGGACTCCATGGCGTCTGATTTCCTGGTGACTCAATGGGAGGTCCTGTTTCTTACAGATGCCTATAGAGGTGGAGTTGAACCGAGAAACATGCTTGAGAGTCACAGCATGAGACTAGCTTGTTGGTGTCTTTAAATGCCTCTCTGTCCGTGACAAAGTACTTAAAAGCCAACAGCCTTTGTAAGATTGATGATTAGGTCCCTTCCCACAAGAACCCAACAGATTACAAAAGCAAGGATGCCCCGGAAAAAGACCCTGCATCCTCCTGTCTTGGTTCCCCAGAGGGAGACCCCAAATGTCCTGAGACACAGACAGAATTTTCTTGGCTTTCTGCCTTGGCTTTGTGATCATGACATGCTCACGGGCAAGTTGTGCAATCTCCCTGCAAGGCAGAGTTCTTAGCTTTAAAATGGGCACAGTGGTGCCGAGTCGTGCACTCACTGGCTGTGGAGTTAAAGGAGGCAAGGGAAATGAAGTGTTTGGCAAACACCAGAAGCAGGTCTGGCTCGTGGTAACTGTTATTTATCTAAGACTCTTTAGCCACTGATTGCACCCATTTGCAATGCCAATGTCTGAACTTCTAGTTTTCTTTAGGAGACAGGGTCTTGCTGTGTAGCCCAGGCTGGCCTCCAGGTGGAGAGCCTTCTGCCTCCGCTGTCAAACAGCTATGATTACAGGTCCATGACACCACACCCTGCTCAGTGTTGACTCCTTGTGGAAAAGCTTCTCTTTTATGGAGAACTTCTCGGCAGTGTGTACTATTAGTTCTGTAGCTTATGGATTTGATCCCTGCATTCAGCCTGCTTGCTATCTTAGGTGCTTTATGTGTGTCAGGAGCCACATGGAAGGAGTCAAGTGTCACTTAATAACAGGCCATTAGGCCTGAGAAATGGATCTTTAGGCAACCCCGTCATGGTGTGACCACCCTAGAGGAGAGAGAGGGAGAGGGAGAGGGAGAGAAACAGAGAGAGAGAGACAGAGAGAGAGAGAGAGAAGGAGCCGCCTGAGGCCACTGACATCCCCCAGCACAACACATGTTTACAAGTGTATGTGTGTAGGGTTCATCTTTACATGGGTACATATGTGAGTGAGGATGCACATATACATACACAAACATATGTACAGAGGTCAGAGGTCACCTTGACGTATCATTCCTCAGGTGAAGGTGCCATCCACCTTGTTCTTTGAGGAAAGAGTGTCTTATTGGTCTGGGATTGCCAAGGGGGCTAAGCTGGCCAGCCAACTGGCCCTAGAAACTTGCCTGTGGCCAGCTTCTCAGTCCTGAGATGACAAGCATGGGCCACCACATTGGGTTTTGTATGTGGGTTCTGGGGGTTGAACTCAGACCTCATATTTATGTAACAAGCACTTTACAGACTGAGCCCTCTCCCTAGCCCCAATGTGTAATTTTTTTTTCTTTTTTTGGTAAGGAGGACTATACCTAAACATAACAACGAACCGTATAATGAATACACAAAGAAGAAGTAGAATTTTTAGTGTAATCGGGGGCAGGAGGTCACTTCATAGGCATGACACCAAGGCAGCTTTGCTTACGCACCACAAAAGCAAATATATTGGTCACATGATGCCCTTTAGTTATTTATTTATTTATTTATTTATTTATTTATTTATTTATTTATTTATTTATTTATTTTGAAACAGGGTCAAAATCAGGGTTGGAGGTCAAGCTGACCTCAAACCTGATCTCCTCCTCCTTCAGCCTCCAAGCGTGAGATTTCATGCATGCGCCACAATGCAACACGCCGGCATTCTTACAATGTTAAGAGATTACATGTCTACAAGCAGTCTGCTGATGGCGGGAATGTCATGCACAGGCATTGGCTCGAGAGACCAGTTCTCTTTCTCTTCAGTCAGATCTGTGAAAAGAACAGGTGGCTTCTCTAGGACCCTGTCACTCTGAGAAAGTGTCACTAGGCAGGAGGTAGGTACATAGGGTCCCATTTCCGATTCCTTAATCAGAGGAGAAGGTTGTTCTGGGACCACTGCCCAATGGGGGCCATGTTGCCACCATGCCTCCAGTGAAGTCCCCGTGGTCTTCGGAGCCTGCTTCTAAAGACTGAGAACTGCCTGGTCATGGGAGCAGGTGACGTGAGCAAGAATGGGGCAAAATCCATCTCACATGTGCAAAGTTTGGGGCAATGTGGTTGATGCCCGTAGGCCTGTCCAATTCCCTGGCCCTTCCAGAATAGTTATTTAAATTCTTTTTTAAATTTTGCTTGTTATTGTTGTGTGGGTATGTGTGGTAGGGGGTACAGGCATATATGCGTCATGGAGTATGTGGAGGTCACAGGACCTTTCTTGAGAGTCAATTCTTTTTTTTTTTCTTTCCTACATGGGTTTGAAGAACCAAACCCGGGTCCTCAGGCTTGCACAGCACACACGTTTGCCCACTGAGCCATCTCACTGGCCCTGTTGGAATCTTTTGACGGATCTGGAAAGCAGAACAGTATATCTACCCCCACCCCCGGACACACAAAATTTTCCCCCTCAACCAATGTTTTATTTACAGTGGTCTCATTACATTATGTGAGTTTCTTTGAATGGAACCACTCTCTTGACATTGGAAAGAGACTTAGAAAGCATACAGCTGGCTTCATCCATATGCTGCTTACTCCATAAGAAGCCAGTGGTACCTCCTCCTCAGCCATCCCAAGAATAGCTTGGGCCATGGGTTAGCTCTGTCTTCAGCCTTCAGAGAGGAGATGTGGCCCTATGAATTAGACCGTTCACATTTGGGGGCTGGGTGAAAGAGGAGGCATCAGAGCAAGTAAAGTCCTAAATGGGACTCACCATTAAGCGTGGTTTTATACCCTATAGGAAGAAAATCCCACACCAGGGTCACACTCACAGCACATGGCGCATGCCAAGATTTGCTGTGCGTGTTTAGTAGTGTCTGTTTCCCACACTAGGTCTTCATAGTTCTTTGTGCTAGCCCTCCCTTGGGAGAATCTGGATATTTTGTAGTAGCCCATCCATTGTCCTAATGTTTTCCTCAAGGTTCCAGCTCCCTGATTTTGTGTGTGGAGAAACAGGCCCAGACAGAGCCAGCTCCACAACTTCCAGCCTTCTCTTGCCCTGGCCTGTCTTGGTCCTCTGCAATCCCCTCCCAGACCATGGCACCTTCCAGAGCCCTGAGTAGGACACCCAGTGACTAATCAGTGCCATGCCCCACCTCTAGCTGAGGGTTCTGCCCTCCCTAGCACTTCCTGCTGGGCGCTCAGGCCAAGGTCTCCCCACTTCCGTGTGTCCAACCCTCTGGAAAGCAACCCTGTCTTCAAAAGCCTGAGCCACCAGCCCAGCTCCTCACCCCACAGAGCTGGGCTTGGTCACCCTGATGAGCGTGAAAAAAAAAACGCCGCCTTTGCAGGCCGGAATCTGAAAGAAATTGGAAAGCTGCTGCCCGTTCTATCCCCACTCTCTTTCTCATGTTTGCTGTTATTTTTTAACACTTTTTTTCCCTCCTCATAAAAGCACTATCCTCTTCCCCAGAGCTTGCCTGTAGCGAAGGCATGGTCTGTACAACTGCAATTATTTCAGGAACAGATGGAGTGAGGAGCAGAAAGTCTGTTAATAGTAATAGAAACGCTACATGTTAACCTGGACAGCACACGATGACAGTCCCATGACTACCGTTCTGTTCCCACCAGCTGGGCACCCAAAGGAATGAGATATTCACAAACAGCCATCAGCCACGTAGCCACCTAAAGTTAGAACTCAAATTCCTTCACACTAGGGACCCTGGCAACCACGGCGGCTCAGGCCCAACACAGAGGAGGCCGTGCCACAGCTCAGTGCAGGCCCCACAGGATGGCCAGGCTCAGGATGGGCCACCACGGCCTCCTGGGCTGACTGAGTCACAGGCCTGGTCTTTAGGCAAATGTTTAGTGTGCCCGTCAAAGGGCCAGTGATTTCAGTGGATAGTTGAGGGAAACAGCCAAACTGCTCCTGACTTCCTGGGAGCACGGTTAAGTGTGAGACGGAAGCTCCACAATGAATGGCCCAGTGCAGGGCCTAATCCAGTGCTGGGACCAGAAGAGATGTTTCTAGTCCCCTTACTAAAACATAGAAAAACAATGTCTTATCACAACATGGGACATGGAAAAATTTATTTTTAAAAAGTGAGGTTTTGTTTGTTTTTAGCACTTGTTGCATGGAAGAAAATCATCATCCACTAAAAGGGACTCTGACCGTGAAATGTCCCCCACAGGCTCACTTGTGTGAACATTTGGTCCCTAGCTGGTGGCACTGATTGGGCAGGCTGTGGAACCTATAGGAGGTGGAACCTCACTGGAGCCAGTGGGTCCTGAGGGTGGATCAGAGGTTTAAGAGCCCGGCCCCACTACCTGTCTGTGCTCTACTCCCAGCTGTAAGGCAGTGTGAGCAACTGCCTCATGTTCCTGCCAGCTCATCTTCCCTGTCACCTTGGACTATAAGTTCTAAAATTCAAAACCAAAAAAGCTCTGCTCCCACGAGTAGCTTCTGGTCAGATATTTAGACTGAATAAATCATCCTGTGCCTATAGATGTAGCAAAAGGTGGAAGGACCCAGCAGGGGGCAAGCACAATGCAACAGGGCTTCCTTCCTCTGGGGCCAGGGGACACAGAAGACTCCACAGGGAGCAAGTGACATGGAGGATGAGCAGGGACTTCTGATGGGGACAGAGACCTCTAAGCAAGCAGAGGCACCGAGCTGGGAAAAGTCAGTGACACTGGGGATCAGAATGTCTGCCTTTCACGTGGACATACATAAGGGCCTGCTGGGGACAGCTGGGCAAACTGAACCAGGCCTCTGGTGCCCGGGTGGGAAATGTACGCAGCCTCAGGCCTGTGGCCAGTTGTTCTTTAGGGCTATTCCCAGGCAGTCATTGCCACAGCCAGTCCTGGGCATCCTCTCAATTCAAAGTCCATCCACTTTACACTGACACCGGGGTGTGACTGTCTGCTCATGTGAATGAGCTACAGTGTAAACGGGGGTTGACTTATTTGTTTATTTTGGAGAGGAAGTCTGCCAGGGTTCTAGTAGATCACTCTCCTGACCAGCCAGGTTCACTTGGGTGGGAAGAAGGGAAGACGGCCATCAGGATGCTGTGGAAGCAGTGGAGACATGAGCTTCCAGAACCCTCACAGACATGCCAGAAGGAATGTAGAGAAGCCAAAGTGGACCCCAGACTCTGGAAACCCTCAGGCACAGAAAGAAGAGTCCAGAGATTAGCACTTGGTGATTATAGTGACATTGCTGTTTGTAGGAAAGACCAGAGGAAGAGGAGGAGCACGCCAGGGTGGTGATAGGAATGTGGTCGTGCAGCCAGACATGGCGCCTTTGTGGCTTCAATCCTAGCAATGCCCTGCCCCTCTCAGTCCCTCAGGATTCTTTTCCCTCCTCTTTCGTCTGCTCCTGCTTCCTGGGCAGTATGGGTGCTTTCTCAATGTGTCCTTCAACATGCAATGATTTTTCACTGCCTCCTCGGCTGTAATTTAAATAGATCACTTGGCTTTATTAGCAGAAAAGTTTCAGTGACCCCAGAGGGGTCCAAACACTCAGACTCTAGGGAATGGACAACACAGGGAACAGAACAGGATTTGAACTCATCACTAGGCATGTCAGCAGCCTCTCAGCATGCAGCCACATGAACCCAGAGAATATATTCCTTCCCCTAGATATATGGAGAGGACAGATACTGTAGGGGGACCAGTGTCTCCAGAGGACTGGACAGCACAGTGGCACACAGCCACAAAGTGGGGACTCTAGAACCTATTTCCAGCAAGTATATCTTGGTGGTACACATATTAAAATTATGCCAGTACTCAGAGCCTTAGGTGTGCAGGAATTTGTAACATAAGAACAGACACCGTGTTGTTGTGAGTAGAAAACAACCCTAACTGTGAGAACAAGTACCGTATTGTTGTGAGTAGAAACCAACCCTAATTGCTAGGATATGATTCGATGGCAGAGCACATGTCCGACATGGGTGAGGCCCTGGGTTCCATTCTTGGTCCAAAAAAATTAAACAGATCCCCAAATCTGTCCATCTGTCCCTCGGCCCCTCACTTCCCATTCTATGCCTGTCCCTCTGGTAAAAGAAGAGGGTGGAATTTAGAGACTAGAGGCAAGGTTTGGAATTCCAGAGAAGGTCATTTGTCCCTAGTGATTAGAATTTTCCTGGTCACTAGACCAGCACCAGGCTCTCTTCTGAGCCATGTGTTAATTCCTTTAATCTCGTAGTGATTTAAGAGAAGAGAATTGTATTCATTATTATTCCCACCTGATAGATGGTGAATATGGTATCCAGAGAGTTCAGACAACTTGCCCAAGGCAGCCCAGCAGCTGACTAAGAGTCTCATTACTAAAGGACATTGCCTCACAGAAATATAGAGTATGCCTGCTGATTCCCCGTAGCCTTGATATTTCTACTGTAGACTCCAAAAAACAACTTGGTTTAAGGTGTTCCACGCAGTGGTTCTTGTCTCCAGTTATATGACTCTGGATACACCGAATTATGACATTGACTGACCTGAACCTGTGTTACCTGCCACTACCAACCCTTGATTCTCTATCATCAGGTATAACTTTCTCAGGAAGGGTGTGGCAACACGTCTTTAATTCTAGCACTCAAGAGGCAGAGGCAGGTGGATCTCTGTGAGTTCCAGTCCAGACTGGACTACTTAATGAAACCGTAAAGAAAGGAAGGAAGGAAGGAAGGAAGGAAGGAAGGAAAGGGAAAGGAAGAAATGAACAAATGAAGGAACAAAGGAAGGAAGAAAAGAAAAATCACCTTTTCATACTGAGACTGTAGCTTAGTTGTAGAGTGCTTGTCTACTGTGTATGAATCCCTGGACTCTATCCCCAGCACTGCACGCACACACACACACACATATGCGTGTGTGCATGTGCATACACACACACACACACACACATATCTTTTCTATGTATATTCACTTCCAGCCCACCTTCTCCTGGGCCCCCACAATCATTTATTTGAATCTTTAAACTAGGGTCTGGTGGGGCCCTTCCAACTGTGGCTGTTGACACATTGCTTCCTCCGTAGCTTAGGAACCACTCAGGGCAGGTATCAGATATGCTACAAGGAGATGAACTAGTCAGAGACACTAGGATCTTGGGCTTGAATGGAAGGTCGCTGGAGAATGTGTTGGCTCCAAGGGTCCAAGGCTGCTGTGAGCAAGAAGGACAAGGCTTATTCTACAGTCATGCTGGAAGAACATGAATGTCTCCAGAAGGCTTTTATTGTAAGGCTCTGTGAGCCATGTCTGTTTATGCGGATCTGAGAGAAACCCAAGTAAGTGGTACCCAAGGCCCAGGGGTTATGGAGGATGCTAGGCAGTCCTTGCTAGGTTCCCCATGGAGACACACACCCCATATCATCCCGGCATTCAAGGATTCTGAAATCTATCCCACGCTGAGAGACCACAGTCCTCCTAGGGATGTACAGAGAGAGAGGAAGAAGAAGCGATATGTGGGGTGCCACAACTCTGTGTGCACTAGTGTCCCAGGCATTTGGAGAAAGTCACATCAAGAAAACTGATGTCCTAGGAACCACTGCAAACAGGTGCCAGGGCACTTGTTCTTGAGAACCAAATCTGACCCCCTAAACACTGCTAAAAAATTATCTACCTACAACTCACTCTAGATCCAGAGTAATCTTGTGGCGGAAAGCAGACATTATTTCCATTTTTCAGCTTAGTAGAAGGCACCCCAGGAAGGGTAAATGGCCTCCATCCTGATGAACACTTGGGGCTAGAAGCCAGGTCCTCTAGTGCTGGCTCAGTCACCCTCTGCTCATCAGCATGGCTTTCAGGCAGAGAGCATCTAGCATCTACTTACCTAAGCAAGCGTGGGAAACTGACATATATGTCTCTAGGAACATACGTATCTGTGTCACCCAAGCTTTGCTTCATGAAAAAGTCTAGGGCAGTGGTTTGCAACCCGTTTGTCACAACCTGTTTGGGACCCTTTTACAGGGGTCCCATATCAGATATCCTACATAGCAGATATTTACATTATGATTCATTACAGTAGTAAAATTACAGTTGTGAAGTAGCAGAGAAATAATTTTACGGTTGAGGTCACCACCACACGATGGAACTGTAATAAAAGGTGGCAGTGTTAGGAAGGTTGAGGACCACCAGTCTAGGGACTGGCCACCTTAACCAGATACAGGATGTTCACATCTTTCTGCTTTTTCTTACTGATGCAAGGGACTTCACCCCTCTTGGTCACAGGATGGTTGCTACACATGTAAATCACATCTACATTCCAGGAAGAAATCCTGGTAAAGGAATGAATGACAGCCAGGATTTACCCTTAGTAACTCTGTCTTTTACTCAGGGAGAGACCTCCCCAGAGACTTTCTTTGGCATTTGGCCACATCAATTATTCATTGTAACATGTCCTAGGAGATCTAATACTTATCAGCCCCCTTGTGCTTCTGGAACAGAGGTGTGGAGGGAGGGGGCAGCTGATCCACAGTGTGGTGGTTTGGTTCTGAAATGGTTCCCACAGGCTCATGTTCTTGGCGTCTTTTCTGGGCTGGTAGCACTGTCTTAGGAGGATGCAGAGTCTTGAGGAGGCAAGGCCTGGTTGGCAGAGGTGGTTCATAAAAGACCCACCCTTGAAGGTTGTAGCTAGCCTGGCTCTTGCTTCCAGCCCCTTGTATCTGTCTCCCTGTGTCTGCTGTAGTGTGAGGGGGACTGCGCTTCAGGTTCCTGCTGACATGGATTTCCCCCGTCTTGACAGTGCACTTCGCCTTCCCTTGGAAGCCATGGGCCAACCCGAATCTTGCCTCCATCAGTTGTGTCTGTTGGGGACTTTGACACAGAAGTGGCTAACACACACAGTACCCTCTTCCCGACATGTCAAAGCGTGATGGTTAGTATTCAAAACCAACGTGATGGGATTGAAAATCTCTATGGGAACCAACTTCAGGGCTTATCTATGAGCGTGTTTCCAGAGAGGTTTAACTGAGGGAGACCTACCTTGAATATGGGTGGCACCATCCCACGGGCTGGGCTCCTGTACAAAATAAAAAGGAGAGGATGGACAGAGCAGAGGCATTTACGCTCCTCATCTCCAAACTCACACCCCTGCCTCCATGTCTTGCCCGCCATGATGGACTCTATGCCCTCAGACTATGAGTTATGGTAGACCTCTAAGTTGCTTGTTGCCAGGTATTTGGTTACAGTCCCAAGAGAAATAACTAATCCCCAGAGCATTCTGGGAGGCCCAGATCCTGTCTCCTCTGTCCACCTAGTCTGGGTACTCCTTCCTCAGCAGTACACAGAGAAAGGGTTAGCTGGAGTAGAAGCCAGTCCTGGTATGACAGGCTTTGGGCTTCAGGGCGCTACCCAGCTGCTATCCTGTTAGGCTCACCCTCCCAGGGAGGAGCAGCTGCTCACTGCAGCCTCCCAGGAAGGAGGTTCTTAACTAGATTTCCCATGCAGAACTTCGTGGGGGCGGCTCCAGCCTCTACCCACTGCGGGCTAAATTTGTGTTCCACCCATTACCATCACAAGCCGTGGGAGCCCAGGGCAACTGTTTGTGCTTCAGCTGTTCCATGGGTGCCCAAGTCCTTTCGCAAGGGCCACGGCTGAGTCCGCAGAAGGCTCTCTTCCTGAAGAAGAAGACTCAAGGGCCCCCTGACCCCAACCCTGTGTGCTGGACAGGAGGAAAGGAACCCATGTGGTTATGATGGGAAGCTTGGTGAGGACTTGGAAAGAACCAGACATTAGCGCTCTGGTTCTCATCCCTGTCTCTGCATGAGAACCCCCTTGGGAGGACGCCAACTCAGTGCCAATGCCTGGGTGTTTGTAAATCCAAACCTCTGCCAGGGAAGTAGAGTCTAGCTCTGGTGCTCTGAAAAACACCACTGGCAATACTCAGACGCAGGCAGGGGTAAACTGGAGAAAATGACTCTTTGGGGGCCTGGGCAGATGACCCAGTGCATAAAGTATGTGCTGAGCAAGCACGAGGACCTGAATTTGCATCACCAGCCCCCATTGAAATAGGCAGGCTTGGCATTTTTTTTGAAGTTGTCAAGAGAGCCTTTTAATGAATCTATTTTACAAATGCACTGGAGAGCCATGCAATGCTACCTGCATTCAATGCAATCCTGGGCCACAAGTCCACACACTCTTTTGCAACTGGACCCATCATAGCAGAACCTTTCATCTTGCCTTTATTGTTTACTACAGGCATGGCATTTATAATACATCAAGGTGGAGACAGAATCTGTAGGGTTTATTAGACAATTGGCACTAAGTCTAGCCAATTGGTGAGCTCTAAGGTCAATGAAACATCTTGTTTCAAAAAAAAAAAGTAGACAGAGATAAAGGAATATATTCAACGTTGACCTCTGGATTGCATACTTGTGTGCATAAGTAATCACACACACACACACACACACACAGAGACAGGGACAGAGACAGAGACAGAGACAGAGAGAGAACTGTCCACTAAACTTGACCATGAACCTGAACCTGGCCCTGCCAGCCAAGAGTCCACTGAAGGAATGCTCTAGGGAACAAGCCACACCCACAGACCTATTGGAAATGGGAGCACCCATCCCATGTTCCTGTCGGTCTCTAGATGGGCTTCATAGACAGCAGGCGTGACAGCATTAAAGCCCCCTCTAAAAAGGTATTTGAGATTTGTTTTACTGGGGAGTGACAAGACAGGCAGATGTGCACAAGTGTGACAAAGGAGGGAGCTTTGATCTCTAGACACTAGATGACATACACCAAGCAGGGCCCTACAGGGAAGTCCTGTGACAGATCATGATGAAGAGGGAGCAAGGGAAGTCTTGAGTATTAGTCTACCTGCTGCTGCTATAACTGAACTTACTTGCTAGTTGATAAAAGAGAGCCCAGCTCACTGTAGGTGGTGTCAGCCCTCTGCGGGGGAGGGGGCTAAGCTATATAAGAAAGGGAGCCAAAAGCCAGGGGGTGGTGCAAGACTTTAATCCCAGCACTCAGGAGGCAGAGGCACGTGGATCTCTGAGTTTGAGGCCAGCCTGGTCTACAGAGTACATTCCAGACAGCCAAGGACATAAAGAGGAAACTCTCTCAAAACTTGTCCCTGACTCCAGAAAAAGAAAGGTAGCTACGCAAGCCAGTACTAGCAGCGTTCTTCCATGCTTTTCTGCTTCAAGCTACTGCCTCCGCTCCCCTAGGTGAGAGAGTGACCTGTAAACCACGGAAACCCTTTCCTCCCCGGGTTGATTTTTTATCACAGGAACAAAATACAAACCAGAGAACGACGATTCCATCATGGAGAGTGGTGCAGCCTTCTGAGGGAGGCGGCTGGGGTGGTGAGCCTCAGCAAGGTCAGGTTGCCATTGAAGGAGGTGCCCTGTTTGAGAAATGGCAGGCTCTGGCAGAAGCTGTCCCTCCAGGTCAGCAAGACATCAAAACACCAGAAAAGAAAAGACATGATTAATATGGGCTTCATCTTTGCAGTATTACTAGGATTCATGACTGTTCTTAGGGCTACTGAGAGCTGGTCATATTCTGTCCTAGGATTATTTTTCATCCCCTCCTTCTAGCTGGGGAAGAAGACTCTGTAAAACTGGCCAGGAGGAAGGAAGGGGCCTTGGAGACTCGTTCATATCCATGTTGGGAAACACCTCACTCAGCCTGGGCATCTGTCTTAGTCAGCTTTGACTGTGTATTATTCTGTGCCGCTGTGACTGAAATATCTGGCAGAAGTGACCTAAGGGAGGAAAGGCTTGTTCTGGCCCACAGGCTCAGTCTTCTGTGTTGGGGAAGGCAGAACAGAAAGGCTCTATTCATGAGGGTGGAAGCATATGGCAGAGGCTCTTCACAGTTTAGTAAATCAATAAGCAGAGACTTTGTCAGAGCCAGGGTGAGATATGATCTTCAAAGACCCACCCCTCTGCTAGCCAGGCTCCACTTCTTATAGGTTCCACAGCCTCCCAAAATATTGGCACAATCTAGGGTCCAAGTGCTCTACATACGAGTCTGAACAGGCTTCTATAGCAATTCCATCAGCTGGGTGGCTCACACAATGAGAATTTAGTCTCACAGATCTGTAGGCTAGAAGTCTAAATTCAAGTTACATGCAGACTCAGTATCTAGAGAGGGCCCTCTTCCTGATGTATGGGCACCCTTCTCTGGATAGTGAACAGAGGTTGAAGAGTAAGTTCTTAGGCATCTACTACGAGGACCATAATCTCCCCATCAAGGCTCCAGCCTTGCCATCTAACCACCTGCTAAAAGGTCTTCCACCTAAATACCAATCTATTGAGGATTAGAGCTTCCAGGTATGAAGTCATCTCACTTCATCCATACCACACCCCTGAAAAGGACTATATTTCAGCTCGTGTTTCCAGGTCGCAATCCATCATAGCAGAGAAGTCAAGGAAGGAACTTTAAACACACACCTAGTTCCATCACATCTACAGTAAAGAGCCAAGCCAAGTGGATGCACGCATTCTCACTGGCTTGCTTGTGCTCAGCTTGATTTCATCTTCTCTTATACAGTTCAGGATCTCCTGCCTAGGGAATGGTGCTGCCCACAGTGGGCTAGGTCTTCCCATATCAATCAACTTAAGACAATAACCCGTAGACATGCTCACAGGCCAACCCAATGGAGTCACTCATTTAGAGTCTCTTCCTGGATGATTCTAGGTTGTGTCAAGTTTAACAGAGATAACTATCACCCATCTGTCTTAGTTAGGGTTTTTATTGCTGTGAAGGGACACCATGACCATAAAGCAACTTTTATAAAGGAAACTGTTTAATTGGGACTGGCTTACAGCTTCAGATGTTTAGTCCATTACTGGCATGGCAGGAAGCATGGTAGCATGCACACAGACATGGTGCTGGAGAAAGAGTTGAAAGTTCTACATCCAGATTGGCAAGGAGTAGGAAGAGACAGTGAGTCACTGGCCTGACTTAAGCATCTGAGACCTCTAAGCCCACCAGCAATGCCACACTTCCTCAAACAATACCAGACCCACTCCAACAAAGCCTCACCTCCCAATAGTACCAGTCTCTATGAGTCTACGAAGCCATTTTTATTCACTATACCACACCATCCTGCCCAGAAATTCCTCTCTAGGCATATCCCCAAGGGAAAGGAGGACCAACATTGACCACCAAGACATGCACAAGTGTTCATGTTTGCATTCCTAGCATGAAACAAAACAGCCCAAGTGTCCCTTAACCAGATAAGCAAAATGTTTCCTCAGGAGTAAGATGCTTTTCAGCAGGAAGAAGAAAAAAATGAAGAACCGACACATGTTGATATGTGCTGCCGTGTGGAAGAACTTCCAGACCCATGCCAAGAAAGAGAAGCTGTGCACACAAGACAACATGTGACCCGATTCCACTCATATGGAATGCTCGGGAAAGGCCATAGGAGATTGGAAACGCAGAAAACAAATTAGTGATCACATAAATATAGGGAAGAAAATGGAAATGTCTGTCAACGGGCACGAGGTCATCTGGGAGATGGCAGAAATGTTTTCAATGTGGCTTATGGGATGACTCTACAGCCCTTGTTCAACTACAAGAAAATTGCTGAAAAAATATGTTGAAAGGAGTGAGCTTGTGGCCTGTCATTACCACCCAGAGAGCCCTATTTTAAGAACTCATCTGGGTGTTGGGGATGTGGCTTGGTGGACAGCGGGTTCAGCTAGCATGCATGAAGTCCTGGGTCCAAACCCCAGCATTGTACAGCTGTAACCTCAGCTTTTAGGAGGCAGGAGGCTCAGAAGTTCAAAGTCATCCTCAGCTGTATAGAAAGTATGGGGTCAAGACAGGTTACATGATCCCCTGCCTCAAGATAAGAAGGCCAAACAGACAAAACAACAGAACTCACGTCTGGCCAAGTTCAGACTTCTTTCTGCTTCCCAGTCATCAGCATGACCTGGACCTGGGAGCTCTGGCTTCATCAGCTGGGCCCCCAGCACTGTACGCATGCCTTGTTGTGTAATGAGGTTGAGGTCTAGTATGTGTCCTTTGGAAGCAGAGCACGCATCCCTCCACCTGTCTGACATGAGGCCACCTCTTAACAACTCTTAGCACCGGGGGGAGAGCCTGCAGACGGGCATCTCGCCGCATCTCCCACCCTATGTTATCTTCAAGGTCTGGTTTTAGCAGGCACTGTGTTCACATTGGCTCAAAAGGCCAAATGACAGAACGACAACGTCTCTTTGCCACCCCCATCCCAGCTACCCCTAGCCCTACCACCCTCCGCACCCTATGCTAATTGTTTCAAATATGTTCCTGTAGTTTGTGAATGAGAAGTGTCCCCGCATAGTCTTGGGCATTTGAACACCTGGTTGGCAGTCGGTGGCTCTACCTGGGGAGATTAAGGTGGTGCAGCCTTGCTGGAGGATGCACATCACTGAGGCAGACTTTGACTTCTCAGCTTCCTGCTCCTGCCACCATGCCTGATGTGTGTTGTTAGGCCTCCATCACCATGATGGACTATTATCCCTCTGGAATGGGAAGCCCAGATAAACCCTTCCTCCTGTATGTCACCTTGGTCATGGTGCGTAAACACAGCAACAGAAAAAGAACTGATACAGCTTGTTTACGCAAATACAAGTGCATTTGAAAACACACTTTATCCCTCTAACACGGAAGTAAGACACCAGATGAATTGTTTCTCATCTTGCTTTTCCCCACTTTATCCTGGAGAGCTTTCCCAAGCACACATGGGGCACTGCACATGTTGGGTGAGTGGGCACCGCACATGTATGTATACATATGTAGAGCCAGAGGTCATCAATTGATCTTCATGTTATGCTTTAAGAAAGGAGGTCTCACTGAACCTGGAACCTACCAATTAGACTAATCTGATGGCCAGTGAGCCCCGAGGAACCCCCCCCCATTTCTGTCTCCCCAGTGCTGGGATTATAGGCACACACTGCTCCAACTGACATTTTAAAAATATGGATGCCGGGGATCCCAACTTTGGTCTTCATACTTACACAGAAACCTCCTTACCAACTGAGCCAGCTCCCCAACTTTCTTTGTGTTCTATTTTGTTGTGGGAACAAAATCGCTTAACCACTGAGCAATGATTTGCCCTCAACAGATGTTTAAGTGGTGGTACAAGTGTATTAAGTTTATAGGTATCAATTAGCAACTACCCATACGTCCTCCCTACCAAGCAGCCTCTGTTCTCTCCCCTCCTGCCCATTTGTCTATTTCTTTTTTAAAAAAGTATTTATTTATTTACTTATTATGTATACAATATTCTGTCTGTGTGTATGCCTAC